>VZRN01006082.1:570264-586907 GCA_013397935.1 Dasyornis broadbenti
TGATCCAGAGCTACTTTCCATAGTTCCATTTCTGGGAACTCATGAAAGTACTATTCCAAAGAACACTGTAGTACTGACCTTTCATTCTGTTGGGATGTTTCCTTTTATACTGGTGCTACACTACAGCAGAGTTTGTGTGAAAGAAGAGACATGGGAAAAATTTCATAATTATATTTCCTGTACTCTTGGGACAGACTTATTATGGCTTTTAGGGATGCATGGCTGCTAACAACCAAGCATTGGCTTTCTGAAGTCTATGAATGGGCAAACTAGCCTGTGACTCTTCAAGAAATTTCTCTGTGTTCTAATAATTCTTACTGTCAAAGACAAGTCACTAGCACTTGAACAAGCAGGTACAGAGCTATTATGTGGAGCTTGAGAACTGATTTTATCTGACGCAGTCTGTATTAATCTTCATGGTTCTTCTTTAACACGTACGCACCTAGGACTCCCCCTCCTCCTCACAGTGCCAGCAATGATTACCATTTGTAGTATCAAAATATGCCTTTGGCATGTTACACCACTTACTTGTCATAATCACAGCCAGTGTTGATTGCAAATTAATTTGTTTCTAAAAATCAAAGTTGTAGATATTACAGCCTGACATTATTATTAAAAGCTAGAACTAATAATTTTGTTCCTGCAAGAGGCTTGACACTTTAAGGACTAATCCATTTTTATCACACATCAAAGCACAGTTCTATTTGTTATCACTTCTTTTTCCCCCTTCTTCTCTTTGTCCTTTTAAAAAATTATTTTACTAAATTCATAATTGCTCTTTTTGTTTGAATTTTGATCACTTATTTGCATATAATTTGTCTCAATTTGAAATCCAATTTCCTAGTGTATGTTTCCATGAATTTTTCATCTCTGTGACTTATTACGCATAAAAGCAAATGACAGTGAACATTAAATACGCTTCCAAGTATTAATGATCGATTCAATACTGGTTCCTTAAGAAAACATGTTAAGTAACAAATCCCAGTATTTTAAAATAGGAGAAAGGGGTGTACAAACTTAAATCTACATAAAAATCATTACAATTTCTATTTGATTATGACAATACTGTTTCAACTGGTCACTGTATCAAACTGTTTAAAACAATATCTTGCAAAAAACCAACAGCAGTTCCTTTTTAACCTTTTGCTTGTTGTAGTTTGACCCTGGCCAAATGCCAGGCACCCACAACATCTGCTCACTCTCTCTCCCCTGCCACCGTTGGGCAGAGGAGAGTAAAATAATTAACACACACAGGGCTCATGAGTTGAGACAAGGAAGCAGGAGAAGATGCACTCAGGGCAAAACCAGCTGAATTTAAAGTTGCAAAGTGATTTATTGCAAACAGTCAGGGGAGTAAATAAGAAGTAAAATAAAACCTTCAAAGACACCGTTTCTCTGCTCAGCCCCCTCCCTCCTTCCCAGCAGCAGCATAGAGAGACAAGGCATGGGGGTGGGGGGTCAGTCAGTTCATCACCGCTTCTTCTGCTGCTCAGGGAGAGGCTCTTTTCCTCTGCGTAGCTGTGGGTCCTGATCTCACAAGCAGCAGCCTGCCCAAACCTGCTGCAAAGTAAGCTCCCCCCATGGGCAGACAGTCCTCCCAAAACTGCTGCAGCATGGGGTCCCTCATCCATTGGGTACAGACCTCTGAGGCCAGGCTGTTCCATCTCGGGACCAAGGCCTCTCTCTCTCTCCACTGAGACTCCTGCTGGATCAGTCTCCTTCAGGCATCCACCCACTCCAGCGTGGGGCACCTCCCCAAGGGCTGCAAGTGGATCTCAGCATTTCCCATGGGCTCCCATGGGCTGCAGGGTCACCCCCTGCTTCACCATGGGTCTCACCATGCCCTGCAGGGGCTGCAGAGCTCTGGAGCCTGGAGCTTCCCCTCCCCCACCCTCTCCACTGACCTTGGTCTCTCCATGTTGTTTTCCTTCATGTATTCTCACCTCCTCCTCCTCTGGCTAAAAAGAAGTGCATGCACCCGTTGTTTTCATTTCTTAAATATGTTATCACAGAGGCGTAACCAACATCTCTAATTGGCCCAGCCTTGGCCAGCAGCGTGTCCATCATCTTCAGAGCCATCAAAGATTGGCTCTGCTGGCCATGGTGAAAGCTTCGAGAAGCTTCACATAGGAGACATCTTTGTGGCCCCCCCCACCCCTGCCCAGCAAAAACTGGGCCAAGCAAAACCAACACATTGTTTAAATACCTATTGCTGCATGCATGCAGCTTGCATAACTCAGTGTATGCCCAAATAATAATTATTATTTCAGAGTTTGGTAAATCTTTTACATAAGGGTATACATTTTTATTCTAGGAAATCATACCAGTGAAGTAATATTTGTTATTTGTTATTGTATATAGTAATAGAGAATTACTTATCTAAACTGAGCTTGAAATCTAGCTGATCTACTCTATCCCTTGGCTACAGACTGAGTATTGTCTCTTCCTAGTCTGGGAAATCTAGTAGAGATTACATCTCCTCAGACATGCTGCTGCAATGTTTTCCATTTGTATAATTGGAAAGCTTTTCTCAAACTTGAATGTAAGATTTGCTGTTATAAAGACAACGGATGGCTTTTTCTAGTCATTGGTGGACTCAGGAAAATAATACAGCACTGATACTTTTACAACAACCCTTTTAACATATACTGTTACCCTCCTATCCCACTCTCTTTTGTTCTAGATAAACCTCTTGTCCAAACAATATTGGTTTTGAGGCTTAAAAATAGTTGTCCTTCTCCTGAACCCCAAATTTATTAAATTGTTTTTGAATTATAGCCACAGTGAGTAATATTATTTCCTGTTCTCCATCTGACAGTCTTACCAGTACAACCCAAAACAATGTTTTTCTCATTTGCAGGCCATCAGGTTTTTGACTCCTATCAAGCTTCCAGTCTGCTCTAGAGCATGACATCCATTTCTTTTGGCATCTGCCAGATATTCCTTATTTTGTATTTGTTCCCTTCTAAAGTGTAGTACTTTGCACTTGTTTTTATTGGATATTATCTTGTTGATCTCAGACCTTCTCCCACTCTATCAAAATTATTTTCATCCTGTCCAGAAGAGTGTTTGCTCTTCTACCTGTTTGCCATCTGTGAATGGTCTAAGTGCTGCCTTTAGTTCATCAATCAGATCGCTAACAAAAATATTTCAAAGGATTAAGCTGAAGGCCTTCTTGGAATATAAAATATAGCATCTCCTTCTGTAGAAATGTTTTAGCCTATAACATATATACTTTCATGACTGAATGTGAATGTGTTATTAACTTTTCTGTGGAAGGATGGCATGTCAAAAGCTTTATATGGCATTTTCACTTCTGCTGCTTGTGGTCTTAAAACACTACTTTAGCTACCCTATGAAAGGAGTAAATTGGATTTTACTACATTTCTTTGGCTTGGTTTTTCTTGCATTTTCTTTTATGTTGTTTTTAAATCTTCCTTAATATTCTCTCAATACTTTTAAATGTATATTTGATGTTTAGTTCCCATTTTCTATCTCATTACATGTTAAGAGTAACTGTTTCATAATGCCTTGCTATTTTGCTTCTCTTACATGTTTTGAAAGACAGATACTTTATAGCTTCCCCTTTCCTGGTTCTTAGTGACTGATACTACAGCAGTTTGATATAAAATTAATATTTTCTCTACCTTTTGTTCTCACTACAGATGCAACCACTTTGCTTAACAGATGGTGTCAGAGTTGATATTTTTCATGGGATATTGATGTCTTCCTCAAATATCCCAATTGAAATATTTGTCCTAAAGAGCTTACAGATAAGTTAAAACATTTTCTTGCACAGCTCCATGAAAAGTGAAATATCCATTGATTTATTCTTTATATCATACAACACACCAATTTATGATTTGCAAAGACATAACAGTTTACCCATTATTAAAACCTATTCTATGTAAATAAATATCTTTCAAGAATTTCTAAACAGTTAAATTGGCTTGTGTCTGCCAGACATTTTCATGAACTCCCCTTAGAACGCTACCATCTAGGTAGCTGTCATGTTTTTATTACCAATAGACCATTCACAGATGGTAAATAGATAGGTAGAGATGCAAACACGCCTCAGGACAAAATGAGTACATGGAAAAATCATTCTGTGACTTCTGATTCAAGCAATATTTCTTCCCTTCTCCAAATGGGTTCATTAAGGCAAAGACTCTACAGTAGTTTGTTGAAGATCACCTTAACTGACCAGCAGTAGTGCAAGGATTTAGGGCCTTCATATTCTGAATTCTCTTCCTTCGTTAAAATTAGAAACTTACTCAAATCAGCAGAGCCAATGTATTGTTGTATCTGGGTATCTAATGTTGCAGGTGCTGTGGGAATCTCAATTTGAAAAACACAATAATTCTACAGAAATCTATAGAAAAAGAGTTAGATACAAGCAAAAGAACTACAGGAAGACGGTTTCATTCAGAAAGTATTATGACAATATCTATGCTGATTTTTATATTTCTAGAAACTTACTACTGTTTTTCATGTTTAGCACTGTGAATTTCTGTCCCTTTTTTATCACCTCAAGGTCTTATCCTGTGCTGATTGTGCATTGAAAAATTATATTTCAATAAATCATGACTATGACAGTAAGAAACTTTTAATGACTTACTGTATAATTTTACACATTCATCATTATTTTACAGACTAACTATGATAGCTAAAAAATGACCAGGGTTTTTAGAGTTTTATAAAGTTGCTATGCAAATATTTAAAGTTGTTCCCTCTCACCCACCCCCTTTTGGGAGGCATAATTTGCCATAAGTATTTAAAGTTATCAAATGCATGTTTGTAATGATGCTGGATTTATAACTGCTGTGCTTCAACTGAAAATCTTCCTCCCTACTTGAGAAGACTACGTATTTTGTTCAATAGCAATGTTTAAACTATTAACAAAATAAAGGATCAATCACTCCTTCAATTCCTCTCACCAGCTGCTATGGACATTCCTTATTGATTCTAGCTGCGTTAAAAATGCTGCACATCAGACAGGTTGATCTATATATAGCAGGAAAATTCTTTCTTTTTTAACACCGAATCACAGAATGGATTGGGTTGGAAGGAACCACAGTGGGTCATCCAGTCCAACCTTGCTGCTCAAGCATGGTAATCCCAGAGCACATGGCACAGGAGTGCGTCCAGATGGTTCTTAAATATCCCCAGTGAGGGAGACTCAACAGCCTCTCTGGACAATCTGTTCCTGCACAGTAAAGAAATTCTTCCTCGCATTTGGATGGAACTTCCAGTGCATCAGAGTCTGCCTGTTGATTCTTGTCCTATTGCTTTCTTCACCAAGAAGAGCCCGGCTCCATCCTCTGACACCCTCCCTTCAGATACCAGTAGACATTGGTAAGGTCCCCTCTCAGTCATCTCTTCTTGAGGCTGAAGAGGCCCAGCTCCCTCAGAAGCTTTCCTGGAAAACAGAGATGCTCCAGTCCCTTGATCATCATAATTGTCCTCTACTGGAGCTGCTCCAGGAGCTCCCTGTCTCTCTTGCACTGAGGAGACCAGAGCACTCCAAACATGGCATCACCAGAGCTAAGCAGAGGGCAGGATCACCTCTCTTGACCTCCTGGTAATGTTTTTCCAAAAGAACCCCAGGACACTATTGGCCATTGGCCATAAGGGCAGTCCTGGTTCATGGACAACCTGTTGTCCACGCTGATCTTCAGTTCTTTCTCTGCTGCTTTCTTCTTTTTTTAACAACTATTATCTTTCTTTAGATTATCTTTTTGTGGTCTAAAACTTGACTTTGAATTACAGAAATGTTATAAATGTATATTCCTCTTATCTGCCATCTTCAAATTAGATCTTATTTGGGAACATTGCCAGAGCTGCATATGCCAGTTTCTGAAATGTACCCTTACATTTGCTATTCTCTTACTATTTTTCCAGTATTTTCAAGCTAATCTACAGACAGACCTTTTCTCATGTGCAATGGAAACAGTAGGAGAACAATGCACTTAACTGTACTTCCCCTACCGCTGTGTAGAATTGAGAAAAAAGTTAATTCCTAGCTTTATAAAATATACATTGTTAATCATCACAGGAAAATTAATAAAACTCAAGTATGCTTTTGGATGTTATATCAGATATGCTGAGAAGCCAACAACTGAGGAAGAGAAAAACTATAAACACCATAAACTAATTTCACAGGTATATTAATGAAATAATCCATTAAACCCCAATAGTCTTAAGTGTGTGAACACCTGAGGTAAGACAAGCAAGGTAGTGTTAATGAAAATATTAAAGACAAATCATGCTGATGTCTTTATACTCACTGTTCTGTGATAGAGTAATAGATCAATGTTTCATTGACAAAGTTTGTTCCTCTGACATTGTTCCAGTATTTTTAGAATCAGTGGGCTGAATTCCTTTGGACCTCAATTTGTACTGTTTTAGCAAGATTAAAAAAGAAATTAAAAAAAAAATAAATAAAGCTATAGAACTACTATCCTGCATCTTGAAAGAGTTTGGGCTGCCCAAGTTGCTAGTTAGTAAATTTCCATGGAAATTTGAGTTTTGAGTGCAACAGTGTCCACATGTTAGTCACTTTTTAAGAAACATCTTTAAAGAGCTCAGAAGTAAGCAATTCTAATGTGTTGAAAGTGAAGCAAGAGAGGCAGAAGGCTGCCTTGTCTGAACAGTGTCATCCTTCAGAACCTAGGCAGGAAAAGCAAGTATATGGACTCTGGAAACAGGGTAAGAATACAATAGAAATGTAGAGTTGTTGACTACTATTGGAAGAGAATTCATATAGCCAAAGCTCAGTAGGAGTTGAAGCTGGCCAGTATATTGGTGGACAACAAATGAAGGGTTTAGGTATATTGACAGCAAAAGGAGGTCTAAAGAAACATTGATTTGTTATTTGATGGTGCTGATCACTTCAGGAATAGGGATAAAGATACAGCACAAACATTTAATGCCTTCTTCAGTTCTGTCTTTAACACCGATCATGGGCCTTGAGGCTCTGGGAGCCCTGGGTTGGAAGACCATGATTGATCATGAGTGATAAGCTCCCAGGTGACTTTGAATTGGTACACTGTTTGCTGCTGTAACTGAATGTGCATAAGTCTATGGGACCTGATGGAATTCATCCCAGGGTAAGGAAATAGTGCACTGGTGTTATTGCAAGACCTATTGTAGCTATATATCAACAGTCTTAGGAATCTAGAGAAGTTCCAGGTGACTGGAAGGTGTCAAACATTTTTACAGTTTTCAAAAAGGCCAAGGAAGAAGATCCTACTAATTTTAGACCCGATAATCTCACTTTTGGACTTGGTAAAATTCTGAAAAATATTATCTTGGGAGTTAATAAAAAAACCCTTAGAACACCATGCAGTGTTTGGTCATAGCCGACATGGATTCATGAAGGGAAGCCTTACTGACATAATATATGACAAGGATACTTCCCTAGTGAATGAAGGGAAGGCAGTGGGTATGGGTTTTTTGATTTTAACAAAGGTTTTTATACTATCTCTCACAGTATCTTTATGGAAAAGGTGTCCAGTACGTAGCACATGCACACAATATGGCAGGTGAACAATTGACTGAAAGGATGGGCTCAAAATGCTGCAGTAATGGAGGCAACATCTAAATGACAGGCAGCCACTAGTGGTGTTCCCTCAGGGCTCAATTTGAGAGACAGTTCTCTTCAATGTTTCTATAAATGACCTGGACACAGGAGTTAGGTCACACTGAGTTTGCTGAAGATAATAAATTAGGAGGAGCCATTGATTCCCTTCAGAGTAAAGAGGTCTTATAAAGCAATATTGATAATCAGAGTAATAGGTAAACACCAATCACATGAAACTGAACAAGAACAAATACTGGATTTTACACTTGGGACAGTATAATCCTTGGTAGCTGGGTGCATGTGTAGATTAGGGGACAGGAGGCTGAAAGGCAGCCCTGCAGAAAGGGATCTGAGAGGTTTGTTTGCGGTGAAGTTCAGTATGCTGATCTGATATGTATATTTCCTGGCAGTATATGACGTTTCCTGGCAGCCAAGAGGGCCAAAAGTATCCTGGGGTGCTTTAAGCAGAGCACAGCTAACCGGTCAGAAGGAGTGGCTGTCCCACTGTATCTCAGCATTGGTGCTGCCTCACCTCAAGTTGTGAGGGCAGTGTTGGGCTGTGTCAAACACCAGACTCTGATCAAGAGGTAGCACTGAAGAACAATTAACAGATTGCATAAATGTTTGTGCTACATGAGTTCAGTTTGGCTCTCACCTTCTGAGATTTATTCATTAAATTGCCTGTGAGAGAATATAAGCTGCCTACATCTGACAGACATTTTGAATTAGTTGTAAAGGTATGTGAATTAGCATCTGTCTTTTGGAGGAATTAGTATGAAAACTTAATGACATTATGCTCTGCTTTGAGATGTTGTTCATGGTGTATCTGTATGCCAAGAAAAGAAACATGGTTAACAGGAAAACAGGGTCATTGTTTTCCCAAATAATTGTATTCATCACCCTGGCTTATAGGAAGACAGAACTCTTAACTATCAGACATAGAAGATCTTTTTAAAAAGTCATAGAGGCAAAAGCTTAATTCTGTTCTCAAGGCATTATACAACAGTAATTTTCATTCTCTGTGTTTTGTGTTTTCTTCCCATCCCTTTTGTTTTCAGCACAGGACTGCAGGCTGTCTTGCAATTCAATATTGGTTGATATACATTTTTACCCATCAGTAATACAGATTTTAAAATCAGTGTTAACTGTCAATTTTGTTGATGATGCACAAGGCAGAGGAGAGCACAGCTTGTGGTTTTACAGCTTTTTGTCAGCAGTATTGACAGCAGTAAAACCCTGAAGCAGAACCTACACAGAAAGCAGATATGTGCACTAACAAGATGTTATTTTTAGAGTTTCTTTTCTAGCTCATAGCTTTTTACTGGCAATATTTTAATTGGTCCAATGCCAACATAAAAAATATAATGTTTTACAGCTGTAATCAAAGTACACTTGGGAACTATCTGACCTAGTAATATAATTCCCCGTCTGTCTCAATGCAAGTACACCTAATTAAATATACTCCAGTCTTCTCCCAATAAAAGAGGTATTTCACCTCTGACCAGTCCACAGGTTGTACATTAAGCTCAGGCTTCTGACTGTACAGCAAAAAAACATAGTGAGACAAAGACAAGGGGGAAAGTTTACATTTTTTTTTCCTCAAATTGTATTTTAAAAAGAAGTGTAGATATAGAAGAGAAAACAGCCCTTGAACAATTTTTTTCCTTCTTATAAAACAGTAACTGCAATCTTCTTAACTTTTAACCAAAATACTGACAGGTAATATAATTAATTTCTCATTACTAGAAACAACAATTTTTAAGAATGAATGATGATGGTATTAACTTTCACATACTTAATAACTAAATAGCAAAAGTTTAAAAAGAAGGTCTTTTGTGAATCATGAACAAATCTAACCTAGAAACTTCACTTTATTGCTTGTTTGTGTTAAGCATTTGGTCATACCTGGTTTAGCCAACATGAGAATCCACAAATACTTTGTGATCTTGTCTATAACCCTGTTTTTCTCAAGGAGAAGGATCAGAGCAGTGGTAAGTGCTGCATATTTTCACACTGTAGTTCTAGGATTGCTTATGTGGGTGTTATGAGTCCTAGGATTCTTTAATCAGCGCTGCTGAGGCCGTACCAGCAGTGCTGTGCTCTGTTCTGAGCTCTTCAATATGAAAGAGGCATGGACATAGTGGAGAGAGTCCAAAGAACTGCTACAGAGATGATTAAGGGCGTCTGTCCCATGAGGAAAGCCTGAGACACCTGGGATTTTTCAGCCTGGAGAAGGGAATGGTTGAGGGGGAACTCATGAATGTTTGTAAATACCTGAAAGGGAGGGTTCAAAGAGGATAGAGCCAGACTCATTTCAGTTGTTCCCAGTGACAGAGAAGAGACAACAGGCACAAACTGATATGCAGAAGGTTCTCTCTGAACATTGGGAAGCACTTCTTTATTGTAACAGTGCTGGCACAGCTTGTCCAGGGAGGTTGTGGGGATATTCAAAAGGACCTGGATGTGGTCCTGGGCAACGGGGTCTAGGAGACTTTGCTTGAGCAGGTGGGTTGGCCAAGATGAAGTCCAGAGCTCCCTTCTTCTGGAATTCTTTCCTCAACCATGCTGTGATTCTGAAGAGATAGTAAAAATTTCCTAATATCTCCCATTATAATTTCAATGTCTTTTTCAAACCTCAAACATCAAGTGAAATTTTCCCTCTTGGGGTATTTGTTCCTGGATAATGAAATTATAATAATAGTAGCAACAATAATAAGAACAACAACTTACAATCTCAGCAAACAAGGTTAAAGGAAAATGTTCTGGTTTGCAAGGAGGCAAAGAACAAGAAAGAAGCAAGGAGAGAGGGAGAGAGGGAGGGAAAGAAAGAGGGAGGGAGTAAGGAAGGACTAATAATATGATAACAATAAATCAGACAGAAAAGCCCTTCTTTTGCACAGATTTGTTCAACCCCAGCCCTGTAGAGCACAGAGAGCCGTAACCTGAGAGAAGCCCCAAGGGTTGCATGGATGGCACAGAGCAGGATGTTGCCCTGGTTGATTTGTTGGGCACACAGATGGTGGCTGTTGAGAGCACACTCCAGAACAACTTGTACAGTACAGTGGCAAGGCAAGCCACTAATCATATATTGCTCAGTTAATCAATCATTCACCTAAGAAAGAACAGATGGCACAATTCATAAAGAGTCAACTACAAGTGTACAAAAGGACTCATCGGTATTTCTGGCCTATCCTTGCAATCTGTAAAATAGACGTGTTTGGTTTCTAGGTTGGCTAGATGTTCACTGTCAAATTGAATTCACTGGCATGCTTATCTCTCCTGAAAGATAATTTAAAATGAATGTATCACTAATAAATTCATTATCCATAAGCTCAGATAAGAATGAGAGTCAATAATAAACAATGTCAAGATAAACTAAATAAACTTTGGGAGTCCCTGTAAGAAATTACAAGAGCGATGGTTCCAACAGTTCTTACAGTGATGACACAAAAGTCAGTGATGGCCTGAACTTGATCTTACTGCCAGAGAGACAGCAAAGTGGAGTGTCTTGTGTGTAGTCCATCAAAACACCAACAGAAAAATAAGGAAACTCTGGAATTTTGTTTAGTGCCTTAGTCCTAGTTGAGCCATATAGTGTAGTCCTTCTCCTAGTCCACTCTCAGGAAAGCTATTCAGGCTCCTAAAACTCTGGTTCCAAATATGTCCATAATCAATTCAGTTACATGGAGTAACCTATTACCTGTCTTTCCCTCATTGTTATCACGTTTCACACCTTGACCATAGGTCTTGGTAAAGTAAACAGTTAGTTTCCGTAAAGTAAACCCTCCAATGAAGTGGTGTGAAAGATGTGACAGCAAGAAATGTTTGCCTTTAGTGTGAGAAAATAGTTTCCACTTCCCCATGGGGAATTTTACATGAAATAAACATTGGTTGAAACTTCTGAAATGAACATGGATACAACTACTAAGAGCAGAAAGCTTGATATTAATTGTGAAATCATGTTTATTCTTGTTCCTCCTCTTTATCTGAGAAAAGGAAATCAGGATTAAGTTATTCCCCAAGGATGAGTGAGGTTTCACATGCAGAGGGAAATAACAATCTTAGATGTCTTTGTTAAAGGCAATAAATCCGGACATCTCATGTTCTATTATTTTGTTCTATTAGCTTATGAAGAAGTATACATGGCTCCAGCTACAAGGTAGATCAAGCCTTTGTGTTTAGAAAGAAATATCCTCAGACTTTCAGGAGAGTGTACGTGGCTTTACATCCTGCCTGCATGCCGCATTCCTAAACAATTAGGGTAAAATCTGCCACCAATGGTCAGACTAGATTTAACCAGCTCCATTGCCTCATCTTGAAAAGTGACACAATAGCAAAAGTTGGTGGTATTTTTGTTTCTGTTTGGTTTGGTTGGTTTCCTCGTTTTGTGTTTTAAAGGCAGAATCAGTTAAATTGCCATGCTTCCGCTAGACTCAGAGACACATGTTCTTTCAGCCATGTGCTCCTATTAGGTCAATATGTCTTTCTTTGAGCTTCAATGTATAATAACCTGAAATCATTACAAGGAGGTGGAAGGGGAGATTGAAACTTGAGCCAAATAGTGTAATCCTTCTTCAGTCCATGTTATAACAATTGCTAAAACCATATTACCCTCATTTTGGAAAAAATTACTTGCAAGGGAGTACATCTAAAACCTGTGTCAAGAAGAACATAGGTATCATGTGGTTTTCAAGTGGTTCATTTTTCAATGTATCTGCTCTTATAAGAATTCTTGTCTCAGTACCACTGGAACCTGAATGTACCAGTATTTGGGTACCTAGTCACTCCAGATACTGTATGGAGACTACTAAATTGTGCCCTCCAGCTGTATATATTAAGGCTAAAAGAGAGACAGAATATATTTTTAAATAAAATTTTTAAATCCATAAATTGAAATGTGTTATCTTAATTCATATTCTCTTCCAAACAATTACCTCTGATTTGGAGATGCAGATAAACAGGCTAGAGTGAAAAAGATGTTAACATTAACCCTGTAATGTAATTTCATCTGTTGAGTGACACTTAGATCAGGAATAATTTGGTAAGTCATAAGTACATGTCTGAAAATATATTTTTCAGAACTTAACATTGCTCAAAAATAATAATATCAGGATTTTTTTAAAAAAATGGATTCATAATAAAATTAAATTTGGTTTGCAATAATAACTAATTTTGCAACATTTGCTATTTCATGCAGCTCATTCACCTTAATGACCATTGCTTTTAATGCTATTGAAACTTGTTCAGTTAAAACAAGTGGTATTGTAGACGTATCTCTGAGTGTATTTTAGCTGTGAACAAATGAAAATAGAGAATGGATTTTTAGAGTATTTTCATTTCTTCATTTTTTTACACTTTATTCTTCTTCTAGGTGCAAGTACCTTCAATTACAGATTTCTTCTAATTGCCTAACTGCACTTTACAAGTCACTCTCAATGAAAGCACATTTTTCATTGGTTCTGTTACCAACTACAACACCGATAGTCACTGAAGCCATTGATCAATAGTATTATTTTCTTCTGCCACACCAGTTCTGCTCACCAGGGTCTCTGCTCCAGAAAACTTATGTGTTATGTTATTGTTCTAGTCCGAGATCTATACTGACTAGAGTAGAATAAATGGGCAATCATTTGTGTAAAAGAGAAACAGATTTCTCATTGATTTTAAACTCTTGAACACTGGCCTAACTACAGTGTTGTATTATGGCTTCTGGATTTAGGAAGACCAATTTCTGTTACCTTGACTTCTCACCAAGGAAGTTTTTTAGGACTTGGTCTAAACTGGTTAGACTCAAAAGCCACAGTTCTAATTTTTTTTATATTTTGTGTTACATGAGGATGTATCACTGTCCCTATGTGTGCTGCAGTAAAGTCTTTTAAATATATTGTTAATTTAAAAAAATTAAAAATTAAAAAAAGAAAAAAAAAAGTTTACAATAAAAATAAGTTCAGCATAAAGTTTTATCCTGGAATAAGAACTGTTGTTTAACACTGCTATTCAGTTCGGGGTTTGCCTTACCGAAATTTAGTTACATGGCTACTTGTGTTCTCTTTCTTCTGCATAGAAAGGAATGAAAGCCATAGGATGCTTGTAGGGAGTTTATTCAACCTTGCTTAAGATGAGTATCTCTCTTTTCCATTTAGGATGGAAGAAATGCTCTCTCTTGTGGTTCCATCTGTGTTACAATTTAAAACACATTTCAAAGAATGCTCTGGCCACGTTGCCACTTTTTATCCCTCCTGCTCTAGGATGAGTGGCTGTATAGGCAGGAATATAAAACTGCTTTTTCTAAACCATTTCAGGAGTGCAGTTTAGCAATCATGCTATAGCTGCTATATTCTATTTCATTTTACATCTCTCTCTCCCTTTTCTTCCTGTATCCTCTTCCCTTGTTTTCATCTGCCAAACACAATTCTAAGAGCTATTGAATTCATGACATGCACTTTGGTATAATCATTAAATGTATTGTATTTCCGTCTTGTACGTCTACTTGTACTATATCTGAGTACAAACCCGGAAAACCTGGAAAATCAGCAGTCTGGATGAACCACCTGGGACATAGAGAGTGTTAGTCATGTAAGTACAGGCAAGATTTGGGCAGACTGGATTTTAGTCTCTAAGAAAGCTCATGGATACATACATAGACATTTGCTATAGGAAGTGACATGGGAGAGATGCAGTGCATCATTCTGTTTCTTTATGGAACTGTTAATTACTGTCAATTCTATATGAGATAAGAGACAACCTATTTACTTCACACTTACACAATCCTTCTTTGGCTCCAAAGTACCAGTTAATTCACTCTAGCCATCATATTGTAACTCCTAACTGCCTTTTCAAGACACTTTCCTATCTTTCACCTGGTTTGCATAATATGAAGACCAGTTCAACTCATGGCAAACACCTCTTATAAGGCTCCAGGAACCACCACATGCCTATCATGTATCACTTTTTGTATTTGAACTTAGTGCAGTGTACATTTAAAAAATGTGTATGATTGCTCATATTTACCCTTTTTATTAAATGTGATACTTTACATATAAGATACTGTAATACGTTAATAAAACTTTTTTTTATAGATACTTTGAAAAAAGTGTAGCCAGTAAGTCCCTGTTTTATGGGCTCTCTTCTACCTTACAACTGGATGAATGAGAAGAATTTCTATTGTATTAATTCAGATTTTGTGCATCAGTTAATTGATGCATCAGTTACCCTGAAGCAGGCAATCCAAATATCCTAGACTGCTTCCTGCTGTCTAGGACCCTGGGCTTTACAGGACCACTAATGATGATATTTTCCACATAATTTTGGTCTTAAGTTAAAAAGGTCTGCTTAATAAATGTATAACAAAATTAAAAAGTGACATCTCTATTTGCTGCAATACTGCTTTTGTATATGTAGAGATATTTACTCTGAACACAATTTTTTCTGTTAATTTTGCTATTTATTGATTTTTTTTTTTTTTTGTGTTTTCTCGGGTTCTACAGGTTAAATATCAACATCTGCCACCCAATAGATGTAGCATCAGCATTTGACAAAACTGCTGAACATCAGAAATTCTCTCTATGTGAAGATATTTCGCTCTAGGCTGAATTAAGAATGGATAATATATTTTGATGTTGTTAAATTTATTGTCTATTCTGACTAATGTGTATCCAGAAGGATATGAACATTATTCCTCCTGCATTTTATCATAATAGAAGACACCTTTGCATGTTTAGTACTGGTAGACAGCATATGATTCTTGCTTAAAGGCTGTTTAGGTGAGGGGAAAAGTATCATTAACACTAAGATAACCTGTGTTTTCTTTTCACTGGCTATTAACTAGTGAGCTTTTTTCCCCAGCATTTCTGTAGGCATAGTCACCATAGTCAGTACCATATTCATAAAAATCATGCAAAGTTTTAATGTGAAGATTTTGGAAGCGGCATTACAATTCTCTGTTTATCAAGTCATGTCTTGGTAAGCATGTTTATAAGGACTTAGAACTTTACTTTCTTTAATGTCCTGCATAAAGCAAAGTTTAAAATTAGTGTGATCTTACCCAGAAATACATTTCAATAAAGAGCTTTACTGACACTCTAATTGATTTGAGATTTAATAAAATAACACTCATTATATAGTTATGCATCATGTAGAAGCCACAATCCTGTCAATATCTGTTTTCTTCAGACTTTCAGACTTGTTTAGTTCCCAAACTGTAGGTGTTGGGATGCTTAGTTCTACATAATTCTTTTTCTTAAACAGCTGTTTCAGTTGAATTTTTATTTTCTAAATTAGAAAGTTGTTTATTAAGTACCAGTTAAGAAATCATTGATGTTGAACACTTGTTGCACGACAGCCAATCCATCCTTACAAACATAGCTGTCCCTCAAGATATTCAACCTTGACTTATGTTCCCAGTTCAAGAAATATATATACTTAAGGTTGCCCTTCTAACCACTGAATTAATCTGTAACCATGGAAACAGCTGAACTGACCGCTAACTGGGATATTTATCCTGATAAAGAGCTCACCAATTCTGCAGAGGCCAGGCTGTTTCAGATTCAGCATTTCAAGTCCACAGGAAATGTAACTGACTCTCAATATTATTAAGTATTAGGGGAGAGAAAATATACATATCACCATGCATTCTCATGAGATACATGCCTCCCATCACTTAGTTAAATATGATTTCTGCCTTTTCACTTTCCTCAAATGTTCCTGAAATACAAGAGTGCAAATTTTGGTTACGAGAATTTGTAATATGAGTTATATTCTGGAATACTTAAGTTTGTGCTCAAAACTAAAAATGGGAATTAATGAGTTTCTATCAAGCTAGACATGGTTCTACCAAGTTTCTGCTGGGGACTTATTAAGGTGATATGTTTAAAATCTAGCTCAAAAACCAATCTCTGTTATTCCATTTCAATGAGACCTGGGACTTGATGTTTCAGGAGTGCCAAATTATATGGGATCAAAGCTCTACACTGACGAGAGCTATTATTCAGATTTGTTCCTTTGAAAAAAAAGATATCAAAAGGTTTTATTTTGGTTGGTGTAGGATTTTTTTTTTTTTTTT
>VZRN01006082.1:600445-613903 GCA_013397935.1 Dasyornis broadbenti
TTCCTTCCTTCCTTCCGCGCCTTCCTTCCTTCCGCGCCTTCCGTGCCTTCCTTCCGCGCCTTCCGCGCCTTCCACACCTTCCGTGCCTTCCTTCCGTGCCTTCCTTCCTTCCACACCTTCCTTCCTTCCGCGCCTTCCTTCCCTACATTACCAGCATCCCTCAAAGTAGAAGTCTGGAAAAACCCTAAAAGAAAATTGCAAATTTTGGAGAATGTGAAAAATTGAGCATTCTTGGTGTAGGAAGAAGGGGGAAAAAAAATCATGGCAGTAGTTTATTTACAGAAATTTGTGCTCTGATATTCACCAGAGAAGGTATGATAGAGAGATGCTTGCTCAATAGTCCTTCCTCTTTTTTTCTGACAGCAAAACTGAGGCAAAAATAAGCCCATAAAGAAATCAACGTTGATTTAGCCTTGTGTTCCCTTAAGGAGTCTAAGATTGGAAGGCAGATAAACAGTAAAATAGGACAAGATCATATCTCAAATTATCTCTTGCCTTTCAAACAATGTTTCTACTTATTTGCTCACTTTTATAACCAATTTTATCTTTGTTATAATCCCTGTCTTCTCATATTTCATACAGACTGGGAAAATCACCAGTGAATTAATAAAAGCAAAGGAAAAGTTTCCAAGTAGGAAACAGTCATGCAATTTAAATCCTAAGGTAGTGGGTTGCAGAATCACTGGTAATCACAGATTTTGTGAGAACAATTTATTCTACATAAGCTCCCAAAAGAATTACCTGAACTATCTTTCAGGTTTATTTGCAATATTGAGAATATATTAGAGACTTAATGTACTCTTTTCAATAATAAGCTTTTGATCAATCAAATTAAAGTTTCTTCCCTGTGTAGGGGATCCCTAGAGCATAAAAAGAGCAATTTAGACATCACTGGATTTTGATTCTCTCTTTACAAAATTTTTGCATTACTATGAAGTAATTCTGTGTGACTGGAATCAGCTGTAGGAGGAAAGGCAAGGTCTGGTGCCAGATTCACCACCATGGGAGAGACTCTCATTCACACCACAACTTCAGCACACACAGAGGTCCGAAAGGGCAGGCAGTGGTGATGAGGACATCGGAGATCTGCTGGGACAGGCTGGGCTGCCTCTACCTTGTGGATGTATCAAGGTCCAGGTGTAAATGCTGCAGCTGATTCACTGGGAGCGTGGTGGCACAGCAATGAGAGTGGTCTGCAGGGCTTACATTGGCCTCCCAACCATTTAGGGTTATATTATTCCATTTTAATATTTTGAAATTAATGATGAAGAAATAAGCTAATTATGGTACCTGGTAGTAACTAATCACACAGATAAAGGATGTGACACTTAGCTCAATGGTTTTGTTCTGGCACAGGGTAGCTTTGAAGCAGTCAAAAAGGAGCAGATTAAATCATGCTGCCTGCTAGGCAATCTTACAAATATTAATTAAATAATCAATATAGTAACTGTACGTGCATTAAATTACAGAATATTAGGTAACTTGATTTCTTAACAAATACCTTTTCAGACATGACCTTTCAGTCACTTGGGCTTTCTGTATTTCATTACTTTTTCTTCCTTGTAGGACACAATTTGACAGATCTTTACAATAAGTTCAAGTCCCATGTTGCTTACATAATTCTGAGATAGGCTTCAATAGACATTTTAAAAGTACTCATCAACATTTCAGAGCCCTCCAGTAAGATTCCTCTAGATGCAGACAAGATGTATATTTTTTTTAAAGGCAATCCTGATGGAAAAAAAAATCCATGAAGGAAGCAAAGAGTTGTTTGTCTCAACTTCAATTAAAGGCATATCAGAATTTTGAAGTCTATCTAAGAGCTCTTTGGCAGTTCAGCAAGAAGCATTAACTCATTTTAACAAGATTCCCCTGGCTAAAAATTGCAACTGGTTGCCAGCCTTTTGATTGGACTAGATAATCGCCAGAGGTCCTTTCCAACTATAACAATTGTGTGATTCTGTGATTTTGTGACCTTCAGGTGTAAATGACGTGAGATGTCGATAAACTGTATGTATCACTTGCTCTTTTGCCAGATAATGCTACAGGAGTAATTCATACCGTACCAGAACAGGAAATGCTTCCCACGCCCTGCTGAGCTGTGGGCTCTTTTTTTTGGATAGGGTGATATTCTTCACAAACACAGCTCCTGGAAGACTCAGCAAAGATGCATGTACAGGCCAACTGTCAGCACACATTTTATAACTTTATTGTTCATTGGAGCATGAAAGATCTAACAGGATGCAAATGGTCATCCCTGTAGATAAGAATTGATCAGAAAATTCACAACTGAAGAACTTGCTGGTGGGAAATTACTGTACAATGTCATTGAAACCAAGTGAGTTTTGCTATAAATGAGTGAGAGAAGAAATATTGGGCTTTTGTGAGCGCTAAATTGCATTGCATGGTGGTTGTCAGCCTGTCAGTGAATGAGATTAAAGCAATTCCTGTTGTATAGATCTGTCCAGAAACATAATCTAGGAGAAAATGCTTAGATGAAAACTATAAAAATTGCAGTTAGACTGTAAAATCTAATCAGCATTGATTGGTTGAAGGTTTAGGCTTTCTGCACTCAATTTTTTTCATTCTTTTTTTGGTTTTAGTAGGTCTTGCAGTAGGATTTGAAAGGAGTAAAAACACAATCATCATTGATTTTTCTTTTTAATCTACAGTCTGCAAATATTTACAGAATTATGATTTCTTTCTTTTTTGTTAGTTTCTAATTATTTCCTTTCAAGAACCTCTCCAGTGTCAGTATCCATACACACTAATCTTTTATAGTCTTCATAATATTAATATTGTCAGATTTCTGATTTAATTACACTTATAGGCTAACTCTTTTGTCTTAAAGTAATTCTTTTTTAGAAAGATTTATCACGACATTGAAATTTGACATTAATAAGAGAATGTACAGACATCATTTTAACTGCATGATTTATACTTACCTGTGAAGTGGATTTTTCTCTGCAAAATAACACTGAGATTGTAAAAGGCTTTCAGCAGTAGGAAAGCATTGCACTTTATGGATTTTTAAATCTTTGTTCTGACTTTGTCTACTTTGTTATATTACATAATTGATTCTTTATTCCAGTATTGTATGTGCAAGTTCCAAATCCAGTATACAAAAGTCAGGAATTATCCTAAATTAACAAGAGAACAAATAGATAGCTCACCAGCAAAAGCCACTAATACAGACTTTTCATTGACTCCAAGTGTTTTAGAGGTCAGGCTTTGGCAACCAAGTCAACCAAGTCTTGGGATATGGGAATAAGGTAATTGTCTTTACCATGGCCTGTCACATGTTTAAATAAAAATAAATATATAAGTACCTATTGTGTTAGGAATGATAACTCTACAGAGTTTTGGACAAATAATATTTACCTAGTCTCCTTCACTGAAGAGGGTGTTTGCCAAAATGTCAATGCAGTAAGTAAGGATTCAGAGGAGTTCCTCTCTACAAGGAGAGGATCAATTTTAAATTTCAATCTGCTGTCCATTTTACCAATTTAACATCTGACATTTCATAATGTTTACAAAGTCTTGAAAACATTTTTCATATTTAATTCAAATTATTAATTTCCTCTACCCACATATAATAAAATAGGTGAAATTAGAGAGAATAATAATTATTGCTCTACACTTTTTTTTTCTGAATTCCTTCAATCATTCCAATTAAATATATAACAGAAAATGCGCTCCCTATAGGTTTTTTCTTTAAGAATAAATGATGAGACAATCTGCTGGGAGTAGGGAAATAATCTTATGCTAATAGTATTGTTTTTCTGTATTCATTTCCAATTACTATGATCCTGCTGTTTCAACACTGAGCCACATATGGAGACACCGAAAAATCAGAGGGAGTTTAAATTTTCATCCACACATTTTAATCGATATGGATTACTTATTAAAGTTCCATTTCAAAATTTGGGAGAAATTTGCTAATGACTACTTAGGCGCCAAACTAACATTAAAAAGTTAAAATTGAAAAGTTACATTTCTTTCAAATTGTTAGAAATAGAGAGAGACTTAAAAGTAATAGACACAGTAGTGAAGATGAGAAATTCTGAGAAACACTCTGATGTTGTTTTCTAGCCTGAGTTTACAAGCATTCACAAGATGGTGTTACAACTGAGAAGAAATGTTCAAAACCATTTGTAGTCATCACAAGGCAGAAAAGAAGTGAACACTCAAAACAGGTAAAATGTCTTCTTCTACTTGAGAATAGGTCCTTCAACTGGAAGAACAGTCAGACACTAATTAAACATTTATAATATTTAAATTCTTTCTGCCTGAGCACAAGCACCAGGAGGTCAAAATTAATATCTAGCACAACTTGATATTGTTTTATAGTATTTTTATAAACCTGTTTAACAAAGAGATGAAAACAACCTCAACCAAACAGTAATTATAGATGCCAAATACAATAAAATTGTCTATCCCTTTTCCATTGTACCTCAATGCTATCCTCCTTAGCAATTTATCAGGATAAATACCCTTCAAGGGAAAAGCAGATATGAAGAGGAAAGCAAAAACTTGTTGGGAGTACTTTGGGGTCTTTTTGTATTGTAACAACCAAAATAAAGAAAAAAACTTCCAGACTTTTTGTGAGCTATTCTTCAGTACCAAAATACAGTGGAAGACTACAGACAAGAAAAGCCTCATCTGCCCAACTGCCGTTACTGCAAGTTTCTCAGCTGAGTTCTGCCCATACATCACTAGCACTTCCTACATTGCTAGGGTAGTGTCAGACCTCACAATATTCTTTGTCCTGAATTACATCACCAGAGAATTATTTTAAGAGCAGGCTATCTGCTGAAATGCTCTAGAGAACAATGTAGTTCAGTTTCTGGTCTAGGCTGAAATTTTCATCCATTTCTCTCAATGTTTGTAGACACACGCTTCAAACAGCCTGTACACCAAACCAGTTGTCACTACAAATAGACCAAAATTAACTTCACATATCACATACTTGTCTCCAGTTTGACTGGGAGACAATAAGCCCACGAAAGGAAAAGAACTTATGCTTCTCTGACTCCTTTCATTTCTATGGTAGCACTCAGATATCCATGCCTTGCAAATTACCACTTGGATATTTGTCAGGTGGAAGAGGGTACATGAAGCTGTGTGATGCACATAGAAGTACATTTTGTATTCAGGAAACTATAATATTTGGGAATTTATTCAGATTCCATTTGGGTTTAGAACTACATACAGATAATTAATTATATTAATTAAAACAGTCTATTGATTTAAGTTTTCCTTTACATGAAGTACAAAACAGAGTGCTACTTACTAAGTTTTATTTGGCAAATTTTCAGCAGAAATATAAAATAGGCTATGTGAGGAAGAGGGTTGTACTACTTCTTTAACATAACTGCATGGACTTATAAATATTCTTTGATTGCCACTACATTGGTAGTGCAAAGCTCCAAAGGTGGTGCAAAGCTCCTGCCAGAACAGATTAAGCAAGAGCATGCTTAGCTGATGGGATCTGCAAATTACAGAATCATTTTCATCTGTCATTATGACTCCATTGGTGAATGCTGGGTACACTGGTTTGGGGGTTTAAATATTCCATTGGCTGATTAAACAAAATAAGTGCTAACTGACCCGTGATTAAAAAATAATTAAAGTTAAGAAAATCAATTATTCCTCTGAAAAGCGAAGAAAAACTAACAGGTGAAGCAATAAACAGTACTGAATACATTTTTGACCTACAATTGGTCTTTGCATGCTTCTGAATATTTTCTTCATTAGACCCCCATTAAGTAACAGAGTGCAGTGCTATAAAGGAGCAAGCGATACAAGTAAAAAAGAGTGATCATGGATGACAAGAGTATAAAGTTATTTTGAAAATGCAATATAAAAAAGTATATTTTAAATATTTGGCAGGAGACAATCAGTAGTCTAAATAGAAAAGAATAATGAGGAAAAGGAAATACCCATCAGAGAAGAAAAATTTCTGAAGGAAAAAAAAGTAAAGAATCATTCCACTGAGATTTGACAACGTTGGGGAAATGTGTGAGATATTTCTTTGTTAGGTATAAAGGCTGTAGAAAGGACAAACAACAGTAAGAGGAACGATAATCTCTCTAAAGAAATAAATTACTTATTCATCAACCAGACTGAACCCTGGTTGCTGGTATTCCTCAGAGCCCTGTTCCTGGAAAAATAATGTTTGCTGCTCACAATACTTTCTCAGCCAAAACTTGATTTCACAGCTCTGCTTAAACATTTTTCATCAGTTGTTTTACATCTCCCAGTCTCAGACACCTTTTCTTTGAATAACTAGTCAACATGATCCATACAGTAGGTTAGAAACATGAAAGCATTTTATGTACCCAGAAAAATGCATATTTCACTGGAATAACGTGGAAGAAATTAAGACTGGAGAGACTAGAGGAAAATATCTTTGACTTTGATTTTAATATGTTCTAAAGAAGTAATTGCATTAAACTAACTTAAATCCTTGACTATTCCAAGAGCTGTTTTTGTAACAATTTGATACTGCAGTAACAAGGTAAGTCAAGAAAATTTGTGAGCCATATTTAAAGGTCAGAGTTTGTTTTCTCAAAGTTCAGGAGTGAAAAAATGCGTATGTAGAAATGTGATATGTCTTAGATAAAGTGGATGGTTCTTCATCAAGCTCAGGGCTTTTCAAGGAGCTCAATAGTCTTAACCCCAATTACGGAAGAGAGAACATGCTTTCGACACAATAACAAAATTTCAGGCAATGTTAATGTTCTTACAAGGGTAATGCCCATAGTGTGTGAAATGGGGCTTTCCTTGGGATGCATCTGAAACCATGGAACTCTTGCTTCTGACAGCAAGTCAATTGCAAAACATGAAGTACAGTGTGCTCTGTCTTCTCCACAGTAAGCACAGATCAGTGTGAGCACTTTGCTTGTTCTCTCCTCCTTCTCCTCCTCATCATCCCCTAAATACCAGAAAAATGAAAAAGTAAATGACATCTGGTATGAAAGCACAGAAAAATAAGAATGTATGTATGGAGAAACATTTTAGTTTTCCATTACTCTTGAAAAATTAGGAATACTAATGGGGCATGTGTGAAGGAGGGAAGATACCTATGAAAGCTCTAAAACATGTCACTTTCAAGCATGATTTGAATGAGTTCATTAGTGTCACTGACAGATTCTCCAAGAAATGATTTTTTCTTACTGTTATTAAATTCAGAATTGTAAACCTTTTGTAAATGGCTAGAGAATCAAGATAGCAGAAATAAAGCTGATAACCATCTGCGTGTCCACACATAGTGCTTTGTAGAGTGAAAACACAAAATGCCCGGTGGATCTGCTAGACTTACAAAAGGGCCACAGTGTAAGGGACATTCATAGTATGAACACAGCATCTAATGCTTATTTACTTATACCAGAATGAGAAAGTTCCCAACCAGATGGTGTGACCAAGCCTCAGGAGCCTTCAGTGGCAGTCTGGAAATTGATGGGGCTTTTTCTAGCTGGAAATAGAAAAACTAAACAAACAAAAGTAAAACAACTCTCCAAATTTAGTAGAATGGACCATATCCTTCAATTCTGTCATACATGCCAGACAAAAATACAGAGCACTTGAAATAAACATAGCATGACTTAAACTTTTAAATAGAAGAGTCATTAAAAAATATATTGATTTTTTTCCAGACATTTATAAAGTGAAAAAAAATAAAACCTTTCTTCACACATATGTATGTATTGTATTTCTACTGTCTGTTATATGCATACTGTTTTCTAACCACAGGGAAAGCTGCAGTTTCATTAAAACAAAAGTTGAAGCACAATCAAAATTTTCCAGATTGTTTTTAGAACCTGTGGATGTTTTTGTTTGCTATGAATTATTCTGGTTTTACTTTTGCTCAGACACAAAATGAAAATATACAAAGATTGTACTTTAACTGCTCTGTCACTCAGTTTAAGCATAGCCTTTTTCAGCATTCCTAGTTCACATATTTAATAAAACAATCCACCTGTTGCCTCTTCCCTTCTTATATTTAGGAACAGAAACATGTCCACTATTCCTTCTGAGTCCCTATATTTCAAAATATTTTAAAACTACTCTGACTCACTTTCTACAATGGATTAAATCCCACTGGTACTTATAAGCAAAAGTAACTTATATGTGTACACCTTTCAGTCCTGAGACTGTTCCTTCCTGAGCCATTTAGAGACATAATGTGGTGCTGACATTTAAGTCTCATTTAACCTCTGTCTCAGTTACAAGACTCTCACAGTAATGTGACTGCAGATCATTTTAGTCTAACTGGAAATAAGACCCTTTGGTTCTGTAGCGATGAAAATATAGGTGAAGTCTCTGTTAGGATTGTTATCAACCACAGTTGCACGCTTGTTTATCTGATTGTACTTGCTCCATCTAGAGCTTCAGTGCAAGAAGTGACTTTGTCCTGAGGGGCTAGTAGTGATTTGAGAAAGGCAGACGGTACTTTTAATTAGCCCTATTGATTCCTTACAAAAGCAACTCTAAGGTTTGTTTTGTTTTGCTACTGTTCAGAAGGGGCTAGAGCTAGTCCTGAGAGTCCAGCTAACCTGTGGCAGCTTGACCCAAGGTTTTAGTGCTTTGTTAATAGCAGTTGGTTTCTCTAAAGAGTACACAGAGTTACAGAAGGCCTCTTAGAAAAATCTGAAAAAGACAAAAAGTGTAGAAACACATGGAGAAAGGAAAACCATAGCAAGGATAGATACAGCTAAAGTTATCAGATGATTTAGGACGGGGAAAAGGGCCTGATGAATCCCAGATTTTTTGTAGAACAGAGATAGAAATGGCAAAACAAAGGCTGAGTTATTTGATTTAGAGCTTCTCCATCTTCAGACAAAAAAACCCGAACCAAACCAAAACAAGCACAACGTGGCTCTTTTTCCCTTTGTTCCCCTGCACAAATACTCTGTCTAGTACAATAACTTATTCTGTCATAGTAAAAGGCTGACAGGTGATTACTTTCATATCTAAGTCTTTCATCTCTGAAGAAAACACATTTCAATATCCATGGCTGGCTATTAGCCAATTCATGGATTATGTACACAGTCTTGCACTGTTACAATTGAATCATTTTATTCAATAGAGCAGAATTACAGCCTGACTTTATGAAAGGTTTCTTATTGCTTTTTATAATGGGAGGAAAACAAAGTTGATTCTTTTTTTTTTCTTCTTATATTCTTTTTCTTTTTCTTTTTCTTTTTTTTTCTTTTTCTTTTTCTTTTTTTCTTTTTCTTTTTTTTTTTCTTTTTCTTTTTCTTTTTCTTTTTCTTTTTCTTTTTCTTTTTCTTTTTCTTTTTCTTTTTCTTTTTCTTTTTCTTTTTCTTTTTCTTTTTCATCCTTTCCCTTCCCTTCCCTAAACTTCCCTTCCCTGATCTTCCCTTCCCTAAACTTCCCTTCCCCACTCTGGGGAGAGGATGTGATCTAGCCTTCAAAGTTTTCCCTCTTTTGACTTCACTGTTGCCAGCTTTTTTCTCTGGAGCTAAATATTCTCTCTCAAAAGAAGGAAAAGGCATGCAACACTGTATTTTCTGAAATATCAATACAGCTATTCCTTTTTTTTCAAATATAGCTGGTTTTAAAAAGCAAATCTCAGCATCAGAAGATTCCTAAAAGGATGCAAACAATTTAGGGGGAGAAAGTAAAAATGTTCTCGTGGTATGGTGTCTGTCTTCAGCTTCTTACAGTGGTTTCAAATCCTTTGCAAAAATCAATCTGCATGTGTATTTAGTGACTCTAATTATCATAATATGTCAGCACATGTACCTTTCGTTGATTTTTTTATGGTAGCATTTGTTTTGTTTTGTTTTGCTTTGCTTTGTTTTGTTTTACTTTGTTTTTAAATGCAGACACTGGGTTTTGGAATGTAATGTCTTAAATTGTTGGTGGGATTTCACATGGAGAGTTCATGCTTCTGCTGCTCTGTGACTCTCTCCCTCTTTAGATTGCAGTAGACCACTTGTATCTCTAGAGGAGAAATATTCTGTTGCCTGCACATTATTTTCACATAAAACTTGCATTTCTGCACTAATAAGGTGACTGTCAAGAAAATGGCAACTGCAAATATGTGTAATATAGGTTATTCATTATGTAGAACATAACATTCTGTATTTATCTGTAAGACATTTTCAAATTCAGTTATCAGAGGTTATGCACACATTTTGTCATTTCATCACAGAATCTGAGATTCTGTAATGGATTGACCTTGACTGGATGCCAGATGCCCACCAAGCTGCTCTATCAACCTTCCTCCTTATCAAGACAGAAGCGGAAATATGATAAAATGCTTATGGCTTGGGAAAAGGACAGGGAACTCACTCACCAATTTCTATCATGGGTAAAACAGACTTGGCTTGGGGATATTAATTTAATTTATTGTCAATCAAAAGTCAGAGTAGGTTAATAACGAATAAAAACAGACCTTGCACAGTTTTGCCCACCCTTCCCTTTTTCTCAGGCACAACTTCACCCTAGCATGTGGCCTTTCCACAGGGTGCAGTCCTCCAGGCACAGACTGGATCCCCATGGGGTCACAAGTCCTACCAGCAAACGTGCTTCAGCGAGGGTCCATCTCTCCATGGTGCCACACGTCCTGCCATGAACCTGCCTCCGGCACAGGCTTCCCGTGGGGTCACAGCTTCCGTCAGGCACCCACCAAAACAACACAAGGGTTGAAGGAAGCACCTTGCTTCGTAGGTTAAGGGCAATACAACACTGTTATTTGGATAAACTTTATTGCTGAAGAGTAAATAAGACACTCTCCTTTACTGCAGCATGGTACCTTTTACCTCTTTACTACTATCAAAAGTCATGAAAAGGTGGTTAAGATTTTCCCAACAGAGCATTATATTGAAAGCCTCCCTTCGCAGTTCCCCTCATTAGGGAATTAGGCAACACCATTTTCTAGTTGTTGAAAGTAAGCAAGTAAAATTATGATACGGAGACAAATTTCCAGAGCAAAGGAACAGAGACTATATAGAATTTTCAACAGTGATGCTGTCTTGAAAAGAAAGAAGAAATCTGCTTGAGATAGGTGATGTCATTTACCCAGATTCTTCATCAGAATGGTCATAGTTTTGAGGAATTGACTATGCAGAAGACAAGAGAATTGTCCTTGATTTTTTCAAAGTCAAAATCCACTATCAGAAAATCTTGATAGAATAAAGCCCATGTATACTTGTGTACTTCTCTTCTGTGCTTAACTTTTATGATCTGAACAAAATAGATCATTCATAAGTAAAAATCCTGTGGGGTTTTTTTGAAGATGAAACTGAAGCTCTTCAACCAACTCTTCAGTGATACTGGAAGCACTGCTTCTGGGGATGTGAAAGGAAAAGGCCGTTCTGTCTCGAGGCCATAAAGGCCATTGAAGTTTCATAATCTGATTTATTAGGTCTCAGGCTACAAAGTCTATTAATGCTTTATTTTCAGTGCTGATGGAAGCAGTGGTTAAAATATTACTTTGATAGTAATTCCTTGAAGTCTCATAATATTTGAAAGTTTTCTGTACTTGATTCACATAGAAATTGTGCAAATACAATACCAAAATGAAAATCAGCAGATGCAGGTGGAACTTTGCTTTGCTCCACTAGAATATGGCTCTTTTAGTAAACCTGAACAAGGTTATTGCAGTATTCCAAAAGTTCTACATTTTCTCAGATTTCACCAAAAATCATTTGGACACTAACTAATAACCAATTTTCTTTTCATTAATTCAATATGTACTTGAACAAATCTTGCTCAGAGGAAAGCACCCTGTCTAAGGCTGGCATTTTTTCTGGAGTGTATTCCTCCCTGAAAACTGAAAAGAAGAGATGATTTATTTTAAATGGAATTTTATTAATAAAGCCCTTGCATCTATAAATCTATGTGCATTGTTTTTTGAAGTAAAATCACCTTTTTTTTTTTTGTTTGTTTGGGTTTTTTTGTTGAAGCGAGAAGTTAAAAATGTTGTGACCTTTCATGGTAAGTTTGAATCAGATGAACATCTTGTGGGGGCTTGAACTACTGAAAAGAAGATTCTTTAAAGGTGAAAAACACCAACTTAACCTTTGAATTGGCATCCTCGGTGTTGATTTCAGGCTGAGAAAAATAAAAATAAGACTATTTTTTTTTCCAGGGTGGAATACCTTGCCAATGCCAGTCATAATATGCATGTTTATTTATTGCCCCTGAGTAATTCATTTGTTCTTTATATATGTGATCTTTGTACTCAATTTCTTTGTTACTGGTAAAATAAATGATAGAAATAGCTGTGATCTTTATAGTTTCTATTCATACTGTGTGAACAGATCAAAACTCCTATTGGGCTTTTAATGAGCAAGAGAGCTTAGAAGAGACAGAGATTTTAAAGCTTATTTTCTGGTTTTGTATTAGTGTTTCTCATGTGTTAAAAAAAAAGAGACAGAGTGTTTCACCGTCATGTTTCTCAGTTGAAAAGTATCCCACATAGTGATAAGGAGCTTAGATCTCCTTGTTTGTCCTCTCATTATTCGCCTGCAATTTCACATTTTATTTTTCCATGCTTTTGTTATCTCAAGAAAACATCATTAGAGTAGAGCAACTCATAATATTATTCTCCTACTCATTATCTATTCCTAAAGACACTGGTGTATATTATGTCCTTCTTTAAGCATCAGATTTGAAATACAGCTATCTGCCTGGAAATAATATTCGAATATGTTGTTTAGATGTGCATCTAAGTAGGTTAGACACCTAAAATCTGCTCACCTCATTTATATCATGTCCTTGTGATCCTTCAGAAATCCTGTCAATGTTGTCTAGTACAATAAAATGTTACCAGCATTCAAAATGCACAGTGGCTAAACTGGGAGAGTTGCTGGAAAACAGCTGTGTAATTGATACACATATGATATTGTCTATCAATACATATATTATTAATATAAATATAGATAAGTGTTTTGTTTTTTTTTTGTCAAAATGAACAGTGGTAGTTTAGGTCAGTTGAAAAACTCTTCAAAGCAAAATAAACTGGTTTAAATTTAGATGTTTTGGGACACTTCTAAGAGTTTTTTTAAAATATTACATTAATATTTTTAAAAATTCCTAAACAGAATTGTCTTCTGTTAAACAGAATCATAGCATAGTTAGGATTGGAAGGGACCTCTGAAGATCAACTCCCTTCCTGCCAACTAGGTGTCACCTAGATCATTTATATGGGAATGTATCCAGGTGGGTTTTGAAAGTCTCCAGAGAGGGAGACTCCATGACCTTCCTGGGCAACCTGTTCCACTGCTCTGCCACCCTCAACATAAAGAAGTTCTTCCTCATGTTGATGTGGAAGTTCTTGTGTTTTAGTTTTTCTCTTGTGTTTGGCCATTGCTTTCTCATACTGTTGCTGAGCACCACCTAAAAGAGTCTGGTACCATATCTTGGCACTCACCTTTGAAATATTTGCACACATTATGATATCCCTTCTTCAGTCCTCTCTTC
>VZRN01006082.1:614065-627775 GCA_013397935.1 Dasyornis broadbenti
TGACCACAAACACACTTCTGGCTCATGGTCAGCTTGTCACCCACCAGGACTCCCAGGTCCTTCTCTGCAGAGCTGCTCTCCAGTAGGTCAGCCCCCAACCTGTGCTGGTACTTGGGGTTATGCCCCACCAGGTGCAGGACTCTGCACTTACCCTTGTTGAACCTCATTAGGTTTCTTTCCATCCTACTCTCCAGCCTATCAAAGTCCCACTGAATGGCAGCAGAGCCTTCAGCTGTATTGCAGTTTACATTGTCTGTTTCACTATGCATCTTGTCTGAGAGGGAGGGAATATCAAATATGGGTGCTTTAAAAGTCTCGCCTACCAAAAAGCAGTAACACCTGTCCAGAACTGATGAAATTTGAAAAGAGCAGGTTGTGAGAAACTGAAATATTAATGGTTAATGACTCAAGCTATTGGCTATTTGCAAAAGCAGCGGGTTCTTTTACGATTGTGTGGAAGGTAACAGTCCAGGTGGAACTCTGGAGGCTGCAAGCTGGGGTTTGAGCCAGATAAGGGAACAGGCCTATAAAAAGCACATCCTGCAAGGTGGGGTAGTGCTTTTCATCATGCCAATGTCCTCCCTTACACAACTGGCTCAGATGTGAAAACTCCCCAGGAAAGGTATCAGGACATTCACACATAGGCATGAGGGTATTCATTCCTTCTGATGGGACATAATGGGCTTGTGACAGGATGTTCCACCTCTATCTCTCATCCACAAAGCTGATGCTTAGATAGCCCAGGCCAAGTCAACAACCGAGTCAACGACCGAGTCAATGACTCTGCAAGAGATTATCTCTTGGTGCCTGAGAGTCTGAATCCCGACCAAGGAATCAACATCTTGGTACGGGGAAAAACAGATGTGGAAAGAGATGAAAAGAATAAGTAAGTGACCGAAAGACACACTTTTACACTATAAAAGACACACGAAGTATCACAGAGGTAGACGTTTCCTGCACAACTCTGAAGCATGGAGGAGACTCTCCCCAGGTCTGGACGACGCAGGTCTGTGGTTACTTCCTCGAGGACTGAGTGAAAGGATCNGCTATTGGCTATTTGCAAAAGCAGCGGGTTCTTTTACGATTGTGTGGAAGGTAACAGTCCAGGTGGAACTCTGGAGGCTGCAAGCTGGGGTTTGAGCCAGATAAGGGAACAGGCCTATAAAAAGCACATCCTGCAAGGTGGGGTAGTGCTTTTCATCATGCCAATGTCCTCCCTTACACAACTGGCTCAGATGTGAAAACTCCCCAGGAAAGGTATCAGGACATTCACACATAGGCATGAGGGTATTCATTCCTTCTGATGGGACATAATGGGCTTGTGACAGGATGTTCCACCTCTATCTCTCATCCACAAAGCTGATGCTTAGATAGCCCAGGCCAAGTCAACAACCGAGTCAACGACCGAGTCAATGACTCTGCAAGAGATTATCTCTTGGTGCCTGAGAGTCTGAATCCCGACCAAGGAATCAACATCTTGGTACGGGGAAAAACAGATGTGGAAAGAGATGAAAAGAATAAGTAAGTGACCGAAAGACACACTTTTACACTATAAAAGACACACGAAGTATCACAGAGGTAGACGTTTCCTGCACAACTCTGAAGCATGGAGGAGACTCTCCCCAGGTCTGGACGACGCAGGTCTGTGGTTACTTCCTCGAGGACTGAGTGAAAGGATCCCAATGTATGTTCCATCGCCAAATTGGAGTTGGTAAGATATATTGGTTTCCTAAATTGTATTACTTCTTCGCTAGCTGTAACAATAGATACCTCAATTCACGCTGTATTATCTACTAGTAGGTTGTTTAGTTTTCTTTTATTTCTATTTCATTTAGTGTAGTATATAATTTGTTTAGTTCCTTACCTTGTTGTTTTCTTGTGTCTAATAAACAGTAATTCTTTTTATATTAGACCTAATTGGCCCATTATTAAAGAACTTGTGAACAGGACTGGGTTTTTGGGGTGCGGGCACCCCAATAAAAGTTGCTGCCTGCTGTTGAAGGCCTAGGCAAAGGGCAGATTTAACTCAACCCCCATCTCTCATTCATAACAGGACTCAAATATGATGAAGTGAGAGGCAGCTGTCGTGTCCTAGAAGGGGCCATAAACCATCAAAGATAACCTGAAAGTGCCGCAGAATAATTTCTGGGGCCTTCCACCAGAGGAGTGTGCCTGCAACACATCCACAATATTGCAAACCCTCACCCTCCCCCACCAAGAGAAGTACCTGGGCATTCCACCAGCACCTGAGCTTATATTAACCCACTGAACTTTGTGTTTCATGGGCTTTCCCCCACCCCTGATGGATCAAGGCAGAGACCATCACTTCAACCAACAGACATCAAAATTGCAACTATCAGGTCTTGTCTCTGGGTCCATGGGTGGTGATATCTTTCAACTCTTAATCTTTTTTTCACTTTCTTTCTTAAACATTTTCTTAAGTGTTATTTATATGCTCTTATATTGCTGTATTTCTACAGATAAAAAAAAATGACAGTAAAGAGATTTTCAGTTAATTAAAAATGTTTTAAGATGCATACAGTAGAACTATATAACTATTAAAAATTATATATTCAAATTTTTTTTTTTTTTTTTTACTTAGTTTTTAGAATAATTCTGTGGTCAGCACGATTTCATGAAAAACAGAGCAACATTTTGCATCTCAGTTTGCCATCTTGTCTTATATAAGCCACAAAATACATACCAAAAATTCTGGAATAATAATAATCAAAACTTCTGAAAAACAAAGCCCAGAACTGGACAAGTTGGAAATGAAGTGACTCATTTGTATGGTTGCCTGTTTTGTGTGTGAGGAAGAGAGTCATGTAGAGTACATAGAATAATTTTGCAATAAAAATCCTTGAGTGGCCACTGTCTCATTTTTTATCTTGGAAGAACTCATTCTGCATCTCTCACTAATATGTGGGATGCTGTATAGGTTTTATTATCCCCTACAAAGATGATCTCACATTCTCCCATGGCAGTTTGTTCCAGTACTTAAATGTCCAAACAGTCACAGACGCTCTCTCCCTTTTTAATCACCATGTATGTTCCTTATTATAGCTTGAGTCTATAACTCCTTTATAAGATTTTGGAAACTCATAAGGTTTCTTTAGACTTTTTCAGTTTAGACCATTCTCTTCTATTTGAATGAGAAAACTACTTTTTCTTAGTGTGGGTCATTCTCTTATTTCACATCTCTTACCACTGAATTTCTCTGGTTTCTTCATGTTCACACAGTAATCTGGTCCATACCAACACCATGGTACAAGCTATACTATTGAACTCATCCAATTTTGCTCATAATTTTACATATCTATGCATGTGTATGTAAAATTGTATAAAACAAGTTATTTTATTACATTTTCTGATTTTATGTTTGGGAACTATTTTTCATATTGTGTTTCAATATAGTACTATTTTTGAGTATGCTTTCTTAATGTGAGGGTGACCAAATACTGGAACAGGTTGCCCTGGGAGGTTGTGGAGTCTCCCACTTTGAATACATTCAAAAGTAATCTGGAAATGGATCTGGCAGACTGCTTGTAGATGCTCCTTCTTGAGCAGAGGTATTGGACCAGATGATTTCCAGAGGTCTCTTCTAATACCAACCATTAAATTATTCTGTGATAAACCTGTACTTAGGAGTAACAGTTCTGCTAGATTTAGAATCTATTTATAGAGATAACTTCTGCCTTTTTGTAGTGACTACACATGGCATGTTAAGAATAATGATGATAGACTTGATATTTCAGGTGTTTTGTCCAAAGCACTTTGTCTTTTTTGTCATTTTAAGGAACTGGACTTGCCACAGATTATCAGTTTGATTTGCTTCATTGCTTTATTCTTCTACCTCTAATGTCTGTTAACAGTCTGTACAACAATTTTAACTTAGTGCTCATTAAGTTTATGTCTAACTGAATAAATTGTTCCTGAATGAATATTAAACAATCCTTTGGATACCTGAATAACCAAGCATGTAAAATTAAGCTTAGTGCTTGCAAAGGGTGACTTAAAGCTTATCTTGTACTCTTACTTAATAAATTAATTCAATTTTTGCTTGAAGTCTTGTGTAAATATATACAAAATACTAAACAACAGAAACACCCTTTATTAATTGCTTGAAATAATAACCCATCTATTAAAACAATAGCTTTGAAAATTTTTTTGTGCATTACTTTGATACATATCTTTAGCTAATACAGATTTAAAAAGAAAAGTAAATTTTCAGAAGGGTGACAACCAAGAATTCAAAAGTAAGAGAAAATTCACCATAGTTCTATGTATCTGTTTGCATATATTTTCGCAATAGTAATCCATTTTTGTAATCAATTCCATACTAATTTCATTCTCTCATTCATAAAGAAATTATTTTTCAGGATTTATGCTTATTCCCTTCATGTCATTTTCACATACTACTTTGCTTTGTATAAACTACCACAAAATACAACATAACTGAATTTGGGTTTTCGTGATGTTTGTTTTGGTTTCTTTTATAGCGGCTCTTTCTCAGGTGTTTTAGCACCTCTGCTCTTATTCCTTTACAAAACACATCTTCAGAACAACCATGTAAGGTGACGAATTTGTATTCCCATTTTCTTTAACAGAGGAATTAAAGCAAGTTTAAAGCTCACTTTGTTAAAAGTTTCTAATGATTTTGAACACAAAAGATCCATTCAGTACTTTGTGTTCAGAGCACAGCTTTCAGTGACCAAGATGAAAGAGTACAGTGCATTTCTGCAAGTTATTCCACAGGAGTATCAAATTAAATAGTGGCCATCTGTCAAAACTTTTTTACATGAGTTGTCTTATTTCACAGAGGAATCCCAGAGCAGATACTCTGTTTCTCCAGAATTACCTGCTTCTATAATGGAATCCTTTCACACAGAGGCTCCAGTTTCCACAAGAAAGTGAAAGAAAATGTCTCTTTCAACTCAAGACAATTCTTTTTCTCAACCCAAATGACCTGAGAGGATTGACCCTCCTAAGAGAAAAAGATGTATTCTTCCAAGTGGTATGCAGAGACTGAAAGGTGCTCTATATAATTGGGGGGCAGCACAGGAGAGCAAAGGGGGGAAAGAAACAGGAAAATTTCCTGCAATCTACTGATCTTAAACATATTTTTGATGGAAAATAACAGGGAAACAATTACATATGAGCACTGAATTTCTTTTAGTTCCAAGGATTATTCTTCCTCTGCTTTTTACAGTTCACCAAATGTTCATATTATCAGGTAATGAAAAACTTATAAGCAGAAAACTGTCAAACATTTCCATTTTGTATGAGTTTCCACTCATCTGTAGCTCTCTTCAATGCCCACAGAATGATGACAATTAAGATGTGCTCTTTAAATATTTACTTCCTGCTTCTCAGGTCTACTCAGCCTTCACAGATTTTCTTTTCCTCATACTCTTGTACTATCACAGGCATGAAATGAAATAATATGACATCATTCAAAACATGATTTCTGTATGACCATTGTAATTGATTTGCCTTCCCTGACTAGAGCAGCTTGACATTTTTTATCAGTGGCTTTTTGGTTCCAGGCCAAGGTTAATAGCAGTGAGCTCTCATGCTTGGAGAGCTTTTCTTTGTCATGGCTCTCAAATCTGAAGCGCAAGTTGTTTACTGCAGCTCTGCTAGTGCAACAGTTTTTTCTCTCTGATCAGAAGGCAGCTGGTATCTATCTTCCTATTTAGTTTTTTCGCTGATGAATTACAGACATCTTAATTCTTGGGGTCTCAGCACAATATTAAAAATCTGACATAGTGTGAAACTGTCCAGTCAATACCATTCTTATGTGCTTAATAATTTCTTAGCTCTGTGTCTTTTCTTACAACAGTTTTAAATTAAATTTGTGCTATAATTTGACATTATAAATTCAATTAATTTGGAAAATATGCAGGGCACATCAAATACTTGTAAATCGGTGTTAAAATGCTGTTACTGCCTTATAAAACACCAAATGATTTTCCCTCATCCAAGAAAAGCTATTACTTCAACTCTCATGGTTTTGAAATTATTCTCATGGCTGTCATTCTCTGACCTATAACGGTTACACAAAATCTTATTATATTCATGCTATCGGCTTGTTCAATGGGCTTATGCTACTTGCAGCTTGGTTTAATCTCTGAAGTTATTTATCTGTGGTTAACGCTCTATTGTTCCATCCATGTGAAAGCTGTTTTACAGAGAGTATGGCAACTGTTCACTGTCATTAACGACACAAGCAGGAATACAGAGAGAGCAGGCAAAATGGTATAATTTCTGAGCTGCAAGTGGGTAGCTGTAGGAGTGTCTACATGAAACCTTGCCTGTTCTGATATCCACTGATATATTTTCTTGTGTGTTTGAACATCAGAGCAGAAGTCAGAAGCTTTGGTAAGGTCAAGGGAGGGAAAACAAAGTGGTCTGGAATTAACTGTCATAGTACATTCATAATGTTTAGTTTTGATACACTGATCAAGTGTAAAGCCAATAAACGGAATAAACTCCTCAAGGACATTGACAAAATAGAACTGATAGAAAAGTCTTTATTTCTTGTATTTTTCATGTCTTTTCCGCTTTTTTTTTTTTTTTTTTTTTTTTTTTCTCCTTTTTTTTTTTTTTTTTTTTTTTTTTTTTTTTGCTGTAAGTATTTTTTGGTTCATTTGTTCCAACTGTTAAAAAAAATACATTGTTTTTTTAAATCCGATGAGAAAGAATGCTGTAGTTCATGAGAAGAAAAGTTAGGTAGTATTAAACTTAAACTGTGAGATGTACTTAAAAAAATTGTTAAAAGTTTTACCAAAAATTACAACATAGGCAGAAACAAAGCTTTTTATAAGAAAAAAATAAAGCTGTTGTTGAAATCCAATTTTTTACGTAGTGGATAAAAAATCCCAAGCAAGCAAAAAAACTTCTGCTGGAAAAAACCAGATTTACCAAATCAAACTTTTGGATTTTATTTTGCCTATTTGTTATTCACACAATTCAGAGTAAATTGAAAGAAAACCAAAATTGTTTATTTATTCATTTAAAGAGAGCAGAGAAATCCATCATTTTATAAATTTGCATAATCCCATTTTTTTGCATTACATTTGACTTTAAAAAATTCCTTGAAAAGTTTCAGTGATTATTATAAGAGTGAAGGACCTCCCAGGAGGTGAATCTGTCTGCTGCTCTTTAATGAAGCAGGTGACTAGTAAGATGCTTGTGACACCAAAACCCACAGTTTTATGAGTAATATTAATGATGTCTCAGTTTTATAAGTAAAATGATTAAATAATTTTATTTTGGTGTCCTTAGTGTGCCAATGACAGCTATGGGAAAGCCATTCATCATTTTTTGTGGGAACCGAAGAATTTTTAGTGCTATTACAATTTCTCTTTAAAAACAACCCTTCTAAGATATTTTGTTTCTTGCTGAAGGACAAGAATGATAATGATGTCTGAACGATACTTGCTCTGAGATTCTCCTGAGGACTACAATGAAAATGATGAGACTCTTGTTTCCTGGATCATCCTGTTGTCCAGTTTTGAAAATGGGTGCAGGATTTGCCTTTCTTCATTTGTAAGTGGCCTCTCCAGTATTCAAAAATCTTTTGAAGATGATAGAGTAAGACCTTGTAAATACACTGGACATACTTCTTGGAGTCAGCCATAGGGGTCTTGTATGGGTTGAAAGCTCTCCAGTAACTCCTGATTCAATTCTCATCCATATCTGTTCACCCTCCTCCTCGAATTCTGCCTCTAATCACAGGTACCTGTGAGATCTTGTCTGCAAAATCTCAGGCATGGCAGGCACTGTGTACATCCATCTAGTCTCTGCCCCCAGCCGCTAAATCACCATCCTCACTGAGCAATGGGCTTCCATTGTCCTTACTCAGATGTTTGAAATTATGCAGTAGTAGTAGGTCTCCTTGTTGCCCACGGTGTCACTTGCAAGTCTCAATTCCAGCTGAATTTTGACTTTCCTCTCACCATCACTGCATGACCTGGGCAAGGCCTTTAAATTCCTCTTTTATACAATGTCCCTGCTCCTACCACCTACAGAAAGCGTCTTGTGTTGTAACTGAATCACGACATTCCTGTCTAGGCAAAACTATACAGGAGGAGTGACCTACACTGACTGTGTTGCTGCCTGATATTTCCGAGATGTGAAATACAATGAAGTCATACTATCTTAAAATCTTGTTCCCTATGTCTTGCCTTTCTTTCTTCACTTTCAAGGACAATTAATTATATAACATGAATTAAATTCAAATTTCATGTCTTGGTTAACTGAAACTAGGAGAGTTATCATTGCCTGTTAAATTTTATAGCCCTTTTCTGTAGGAAATTACCCTAAATGAAGTAGCAATTAAATGTATGGTAAAATGTTAGGATAAAGTAGATTTTATAATGGCAGACAGAACAGATACTTACCAACTGCAGTCCCAAAATGAAATAGAAATACAAGCTCACTGAAATACTTTTGGAGATCTAAATCTGAATAGTTCCTGTCTTTCTAAAATAAGACAAAGAGCATGATCTATAGAAATTCCACTGTTCTTGTTGAAAGGCTAACAGACAGACATAGAGATTAAATTTCAAAGCAAATACTGTAATCCTATAAATTTAATGTACGTGCCATTAAGGATACATTTCCTACTGCTGAAACTCAGCAGGACACTACATCATGTGCTGAAAGTCCATTTCATTGCAGTATTTTGAACTGTATGGTATTAATTTACGGTATGCAAGTTAATGAAATTTTTTGAAAGATTAGTATAGTATGTTTTAAAATTTAAACACCCCATACAGTTTTGTAATACCAATGCATAGATAAAATGTGCAAAGAAAATAGAAACATCAGCATGCCAAAGTAAATTTATTTACTATATAGTTTGAGTGGAGCATCTTTAACTGTTTGCCAACATTTGCTAGCGAGCTGGTAGTCCTGGAATGCTGCTACCATGCTGTATTAAAATCCCAAATATATACACCACCAAACAGTATCATATTTTTTTGATTCCAGGGTTGCTGTAGTATCCTAAAATCCCATTTTTTTTCTGTGTTGGGATAATTCTTGGCCATGTGATTGAGATAAAAGAGAAAGCAAAATGAAAGAGAAAATAGTATACTATTGAGAAGAATGAAAGAACATTTATTTTAATGCAACCTACTTCTATCTTTATATAATCAGGTAATGTTTTCTAAATCAGGTTTTTCAATAGGTGGCTCTATGGTAAATACATATCCACATGACAACTTATAATCATAGGATCAGAGAATATAATGAGTTAGAAAGAACCCACAAGGATCATCAAGTCAAACTCCCAGCCCCGCACAGGATATTTCAAGACTTACACCATGTGCCTGAGAGCATTGTCCAAACACTTCTTGAACTCTATCAGGCTTGGTGCTGTGACCACCTCCCTGGGGAGCCTATTCAGTGCCCAGCCACCCTCTGGGTGAAAAAACTTTTCCTAATATCCAACCTAAACCTCCACTGACACAACTTCAGGCCATTCCTGTGAATCCTGTCACTGGTCACCACACACATTAGTGTCTGTCCCTCCACTTCCCCTCATGAGGAAGTTGTAGGCTGCAATGGGGTCTCCCCTGAGTCTCCTCCAGGTTCAAGTGACCGATTGATCTCAGCCCTCCCCTTATGGGTTCTCTTCAAGGCCCTTCACCGTCTTCATAGCCCTGCTTTGGATGCTCTCTAATATCTTTATGTCCTCGTACTGTAGCACCCAACATTCAAAGTGACGCTGCGCCCATACAAAGTACAGTGGGTCAACTTGAATTATATCAACCAACCACGTGCCTCTTAATACAAACACATGAAAAAATTCTTGCTGTGAGAAACATTATGCTTTGTTATAACTAAAAAAGCACCTGGCCACCAAACAGCAGGGGTGTGTCAAGCTGTATATTATACAGACTTTAGTACCACAGTCACCTAAGGATCACCACAGAATTCAACTGAGATTAAGCTCTGACTCCTGCCCATGAAGAGAAAGTACACTCCCCCTACATTAAATAAATTATTTTCTCAACTAAGTGTCTTATTTTGAGGAAAAGGATTGCTACATTTACCCCAAGGAAAACTTCATAAAGGTTAAAAGACAAAACACTATTTTCCCAACAGAGATATCACTTGTTTTTTGAAGGGTAAACTAGAATGTCAAAAAAGAAGGAAATAAACTAAAGATGAATTTTGATCTGGATTCTCTTAGCTATTGTTGTTTTCCAACGGCAGAATTTATACTGTTACAGACTCAGAGGAATAATATCAAAAATAGAATTGCAGACAACTGCCCCTGCAGTTGGGAATCTTATTTCTGTTTAAAAGAGATAATTCAAGTTCATTTTTAAATTCCACCCAAATATTTTGCTAGAGAACTATACATTAGCTACTGAAACAGGACAGAATTACTCTAGGTATTAAATTCAGTTTAAATACCCTTGTGGTCTCTGATCTTCTGCTGTTTTTTAATTTTTACTCAGGAATTTATGAAGTACTTTTCTGTATAAATTAACCTTAATGTTGAGAGAAAACATGATCATCTCATTATTCAACAGGGCAAAGGACTGAAAGGAACAGATCTTGGACCTGGATGCTACTGCTTAAGTTAGGCAGTATAGATGAAGGAATATTAAGGTCAGGAGAGGGAATTAGAACAGTATTTGTTTAAGACTTCTAAATTTTATGATTGTCTATATGCATATATATTTAAGAGGATACCACCTTACCACGCAGTGTAGTACTGACAGTGGTTTCCAAAACTATTGTATTCTTCATATGCAGGACTAGCTGTAACACAGAACAGCTCAAAAATTAGGCATAAATTTGAATATTTGTTTACTAGTTTGATTCTGCCCAGATGTAATTGATAGTTAGTTGCACATGGGGAAGTATACATGCATGGGTTTGGTCATGAACTTTTCATAAAATCATTTTGAGGGCCTGCTATGATACTTCTGGAACAGCTCTTGCGAAGCACTGGATTAAGCAAATTCTGAATATGTTTAGGGGTTTTTTCTTTCATATTTTTAATTGATACCTTATCATGAACTACAGAAATTTGACTGGATCCACAATTGTAAAGGTTATCTGTATTAAAGTTGTACATGACTTCTCTTCCGTTCCCAAATATCAAAAAAGAGGTGTATGTATGCACACTGTAGTATTTCTTTCTAGAAGTTTAGGGGAATATTTCCCAAGCATGGGATAAGGAAAATTAATATTTTAGAATGTACTTTTCTGTTTTCCTAGTATTTTTGTCTTATAAAAAACTGTCTCCACATGAAAATATTTCTTTAAAATAGAAATAACACCTGACACCCTTTTTCTGTTTCAGTGTTTTGAGTAATACTCTTTCAGCACTCCATTGCATCCAGCACATCCTCTTTGTTCCGTGGGAAAAAAAAATAGACAGAATAATCTGCCTGTTATTTTGTCAGGAAAAAGGCTTTTGACAGACTTAAAAATGGTCTTTACTCAGGAGAATACTACCTGCATGTCCCTGTCTCAAGTGATTTAGTTAACTTACTGAAGCATCCAACTTCTGAACCATTTGAATTTTATTCATAAGTAATGAGACTAGGTAAGCCACTCAAAACAAAATGTTTATGAACTAGTTCTGAGATAAGGTGGAGCTCAGACTAAGCTGGGAAACTTTCTAGTCAAATATTCATATAAAATTGCATTGCTGTTTTAAATTTCTTTTGCTTTCAATCTTCACTTTTGATCACCCTCTTTATTTCGAAAGTATTATGCTTTTATCAAAACCATTTTTTATGTTGTCATGCACATTTTCAGCACATAAAACCACAGTTACACAAAATGACAGACAATTAGTTTTTAATCACCTTCAGTGGAAATGAAAATATAAAAAAAATGCTCTTGTTTCTGCTGATCATTATACCGTTAGCAGAGAAAATGTCAAAACAAAAATAATACTTTGGAAAACACAGTTTTCCCATGCACACAAACTGTTTGTCAGGATTTTGAAAGGATGTAGCAAATTGGTATAATAGCAAGTGAGAAATGCAGTACTGGACACAGTACTCCAGATGGGGTCTCACAAGGGCAGAGTAGAGGGGGAGAATCACCTCCCTCGACCTGCTGGCCTCCTTCCTTGTGTTTCAGCCCATTATGCAGTTGATTTTCTTGATCTCGCTGTCATTGCTAGCGATATTAAAGGGCATCAATCCCAAGACAGAGCCCTGCGGGACATCATTTGTCAACAGCCCCCACTTAGACATTGGATCCTTACCCACAACTCTCTGGCTGCATCCATCCATGCATCCATCCATCCATGCATCCATGCATCCATGCATCCATGCATCCATGCATCCATGCATCCATCCATCCATCCATCCATNNNCATGCATCCATGCATCCATGCATCCATGCATCCATGCATCCATGCATCCATGCATCCATGCATCCATCCATCCATCCATCCATCCATCCATCCATCCATCCATCCATCCATCCATCCATCCATCCATCCATCCATCCATCCATCCATCCATCCATCCATCCATCCATCCATTTCACTAAGCCCTGAATAGTCTACCCTTCAGGTCCATGTCTCTTCAAGCTGTGTTGGTGGTCTTGGATCACCTCCTTGTCTTGAATGCACCTTAACATTGCTTTCATGAAGATCTGCTTCATGACCTTCTCAGGCACAGAAGTGAGCCTTGCCAGTCTGTCAGTTCACTGGATCTTCCTTTGTCCCCTTTTTAAAAATAGGAATGATGTTTCCCCTTTTTTCGGTCACCAGGGTTATTGCCTGACCTTTCAAATATGACGGACAGTGGAAACAACTGTGGCTTGGAAAGAACATCAGCCATTGGCCGTGGGATTCAACTCATTAGGCCCCTAGACTTATGGATATCCAGCTTCATTAAGTGGTCCTTAATTTGCTCTTTGCTTACAGTGAGAGGGATATCTCTCCCCCAAAGCCCACCTAGAGGTTCAGGGACTTGAAAGATGCAAGTATAAATTACATTTGAGATTTTATTCTGTAGGAAAGTTTACAGAATATGACCACAGACACAAATGAATTTAAATGAAATGCAGGAAAACTCTAGAAATGAGCCTTGAAGAGATAAAAGTTGGGAAATTAATCATTGTTATTTGCTTTTAATAGTTTAATTTAAAGGTCAAATTCTACTTACTTTGCTCCTTTAAGCAATGTAAGTCATGGCTGTGTTTTCTTCTTCAAATATATACTGCACTGCACTGGCAAATGTGGGACTGATTGTCTTCTTCTTTCAAGGCTAAGTTAGCAATAAGAAAAGGAGTCCAAGAAGGTACCTGGAATGTTCTAGAATTGGTGTTATTCACATGACAATTGATGTATGGACAGTCAAATATACATAGTGGTTTTAGATAACCCTTTATTTGTTTCTCAATGGTTTAATTTTCCAGTTTAAATGACACAAGTTCATTGTAGAAATTTAAAAATATTTTATTTAAGGTAAAATTTTAGCTTCTCAAAAATTTTTGGTCTTTATTAATTTTCTTATTTCTTTAAAGAAGAGGTAATTGGGTTAAAACAAAAATGAATTCTAGTCTACTCTTATTAAAAAAAAAAAAAAAAAAAAGAAAATACCATAACCGAGATTAAAAATTTGGCAATAACTATTATTACCTGAATCTATTGAACTTTTTTCATTACCCTGAGAAGATAAATCTAATGCAGTGAAACCAAATTTTTTTTTTTTTTTT
>VZRN01006082.1:635454-656077 GCA_013397935.1 Dasyornis broadbenti
TCTCTGTGGAGAGAAGCTGGCCCACAAAGTTGCCCAGGGAGAAGTTAATAGGCTATTTGCTCAACAGAAACTCAGGGAAAGCTGAGTAATGTAAAAAGTCTGCCTGTGTTTATACAGGGCTAAAATACACACACAAGAACAAGCACAAATGCACACAGTATAACAGGTATGCTCTGATCTAAAGTGTCAGAATGACAACCTCTTTAAATTCTTTTAAATGCTTCATAGGAGCAGAACCTGCCCATTTAGATATTCAGTGCCATGAAAAGTGCTAGTTGTTGGACAGATGAATAAGATTCATGTTGACAGCTGCTTATAGCTCTTTTGGGTGCTATTTATAAAGTGAGGAGGTGGGGATACAAATCTTTCTGTGTCAGCCTAGATGTTTGGATTTCACTGTTGCAGGTGATAGTAGTAACCTATTACATGTGGTAGATGCTCTATAAATTAAACACAGTGTCATCACCAAGGGGTACCTGCTCTGTTATCAGTGCAGGCTGGTTGAAGCTGTTCTGAGGAATGTGGTTCACAGCCATTAGTGTTTTCTTCTGTGGTTTCTGGTTAGATCCTGACAGTTACACTGGAACTGTCACGTTCCAGTCCATCTCCCACAGTTTCTTACGCCAGCTTGGAAAGCAAGTGTCAAAAATACATCTGAAAAATGTAAATTTCTTGTAGCGTCTTGCTTCCAGGATTTGCAGAATATATCTTGATAGATCTTCATGTTTAGAAAAGTGAAATTCAGTGATGAAAAGGATCTAATATTTATTCCTACAGAGAACTTTTTCCTGAAGTAGTACTTACTGAATATTTGCTATCTTGTATTTACCAATACATCTTTCCTTATCTCTTTTTAAAATTTGCAGAAAATATGATTTCCAAAACCCACTGTAGGTGTATAGTCTATGCCAAGACACTTTCAGAGACTTGAACTGCATTTCTATTATTACAATAATAATAATAATAATTAGTAGTAGTAGTAGTATTTTACTCTTTGAAATGATATCTTGTATTACAATAAATACCTCCCCCTCTTTCATATTTGTACCCTTCTGACATTGCTAATCCTAGTAAATATAAAGAATACAGCACAGAAAGCATCATTTTTCAGTAAAAAAATGGGTCAGTTGCAATAAACATATTCTGCTCTCATGCAGGAAGAAATATCTTCCTTTTCCTGTGTTCATAGATATATAAAATCTGAATGAACCAACAACTCATACTGTCAATATACAGGGCTGCCATGAGTTCAGAAACTGTTATGGAAAAACGTGTGTATTTCTTAATGGGAAATAACCATTAAATTCTGTTCTATGCCATATGCAAATACTTCAATTATTTTTTTCATATTTACTTTCTCTCTTACTCTATTTGGGTGTTTTCCACAATATGCATAGCCACAGAATATCAGTACATTGTGTTTTGATTAATAACCATTATTCACCAAACGTGTGAATGGACTTACTACTTAGAAAATTTTCTTCACCAAGCTTTCAAGTGCACCTGGATTTCATATTGGCTAGTGGTATACTGAACCAGTGAAATAAAACCTCATGCACAAATAAGAGAACTCATTTGCATAAACAAACAAAAAAGACTAGTCTGGGAAAAAAGCAATAAATGTGTAATGACAACAAGGAATCAGGCCAACCAGGCTTTATGAAGTCCTTCAGATTTGCCCCGGATCTAAGCTGAATTCCTATAATGCCTTCATCTCAATCATCTACCTGAAGTTATTTGTTCTGGCTTTACACAGAGAAATTTGTTCTTCAGTGCAGTCAGTGTTCAGTGTTAGAATTTGGCAGAAACCAGTGTTGCTCAGCAATATTTATTAGCAATGGGAAATTCTTAAAACAAGTGAGGGAAACAATTATGTGTAATTTCATGCAAATGTGTCCATTTGAAAGACAGAAATACTCCCCAAAATCAGGAAAAAAATAGGCTGCTTTTTTTTTTTTTTTTAATATTATGCAATGTTAGAAAACTGCTCTTATAGATACATGGTTTGGCAGTAATGGCTCTCCCTAGTCAGCCTGGAACTGGTTAAAAGGCCTCAGTATGAGGAGCTGCCTGACACTGTCCTCACTCCCCTGTTGTGCCAAACTAATGCATTTATACTGCTTTTGAGACTCAAATTGCACAGTGCTATCTGGACTCATTAAGCCATCTGATAAGCTCCTTGCCCTTGATACCTGCATTTCACAGGGTAATCAAAGCTCTGAAACCAAAAGATCAATTTGCACAGAAAGGGGTGTTTGAATGGCCATGAGGAATATCGACTTGTACTATCCCTTTTCTAAGTTAAAAACAGTATAGCAATTATAATTTCTAATCTTAATAGTAAAGTTTTAGCTGTGCGCAAACAGATTCTAACAAAACACGGTAACACACACAGTCATAGGCAGGTGCCTTCACATAATAAATGACCCATATTTCTTGGCTGCCACATTTGCAGCCACCAGACATTGTGGGTGGCAGCACTCATGTGCCACCCAGCTGGTGGCCAGGGAGGGAAGCCCTGGTGACACAGGGCAGCTGACATCCAAGTCACATATGTCTCTCTGGCAAAACTCAGGATTCCAGGGAAAGCCAGCAGGCACCTCTGTGATGGGCCTGCTGTCTCCACACTATAACAGGCCCACAGAGGTACAAAAGTAAAAATCTTGCAAATGCAAGTAATTAAATGCTTAAAATTTAATCTTGGTACTTGCCAGTTGATTCCCAGCTTCCAACATTAATACGCTACTGAAGGAGTCTGCACAATGCATATTCTTACGTTGTTTTTGTATTGCTTTAGGCCCACAAGATTAGAACTACGTCTTAGAGTAAACATGGGTGGAAGCATGATAATAATTTCAATTACCCATGTAGAAATTTGATATTTATTAGCTACTTATTCATGATCCCTCTCTTAGCAACCAGTGAACACCCATTGCCTGAACATATTTAATCCAATCTTACAAGATGTCTAATTTATAAGACTTTTCCTTTGACTCCAGATAGAGTCCTGCTTGGATCAAATCCCAACAATTAGCTGGTAATTAAAACAGTAGAAATAAGCAATTTAAATTTTACTCTTGTACCATTTTTGTTGGGATTCATTAAAATGGAAACTCTCCACTTATTGGAATTTCAGAATAAAGGAAGACATTGTTTAGAATAATAAATAACTATTTTGTGAATTTGATTTTGTGACAAGAACCAGGGAATTAATTAAATTTGAAGAGTAGCTGAAGACAAGGTAAGAGCTATAACCAATGAGTTAAATAAAATCCAGTGCCAGGGAGTTTGTTTACAGATGATTTTAATCCTATGGGGAGAAAAGAATAAATAAGATCTGGTGTAATTTCTTTAAAGTATGCCAATTACATACTTCAGCTCTTACGCACATCTCTGTCAAATTTTACCCTTTTTTTTTAGCTATTATTGCTGTATAGGTTTATAGAATAATTTAGACTGGACTAGAATTTCTGGGATCACAAAGTCAAAACACTTCTGCTTAGGCAGGCAGAGCCCAGCCTGTATCACCGTGTGGGTTTACTCAGCCTCTGGTGAAGCAGAACTTCACCTTTTTCTGCAGTAAATTTTGCCTAATTTTTCTAGCTTCTTGAGACTGATCTGAATGCCTTGGGGTTTTTTTCTGTTTTTTATTTTCCAGTTGCATTCAATCTCTTCCCAACCATCCTCATTTCTGAGAAGTCATGAAAGTCAAAGCCCTGACTGTAATATCAGCGATGCAAGCATATGTTGACCTGCAAGATGATCATCTACCATAGACTGCAGTGATATCTTTTTCTCTATAAAATATATTGAAACCCACACCTATTACAAAATCTCTGTTAAAGGAAAACAATTGGTTTTAATAATTTTCTGGTATAAATCAGTGATCCTTAATATTTTTTAATGTGAGAGGGTATTTAAATTCTCTTATGGTCTGTTAAGCACCTTCTCAGTTATCATTTAAATCTCTAAAGAAAAGGTGATGATAACTTTCTTATCATTGATAAAATATTATGGTGGTAAAAAAATTGTAATTTGACAGACATTATTAGAAGTCTTTTCGATCAGCAATCTCAATCCTTAGCCCACAAACGTTTGGACTTGAATCGTTTGCACAAGTTTATTACAAAGTCTATGAGTTTTGATCAGGCTTTCAGCTGGACATAAAATATACATCTAGCAGATCTTGAGCTCCAGCTGATAGTAACACTTTCAGCAAAGTGTTACTTGCTAAGAATATAGAAGTGTGGCTTTAGAACTTGTTTTGCAATTGCCTTGGGTTTGTGCAGATCAAAGAAAATGTATATGATTAATATCTACATGGTCTTTTTATTGTAAGAATATGTGACTGAATTTTACCACTGACTGCCACAAGGAACATTAGATAAGCTCCCAAACCCATAGAAGATGGCTGAGTTTCATGGGTAGATATTTCAAGTAGCATGGTTTATTTGTTCGGTGACAGCCTGGCAGAAACCAAGTCTGTGTGAAGGTTTTTTTTGTAGAGTTTTCCTGTTAGCTTGCTAACATTTGGCATAGGGACAGACAATTTAATAATGTCTGTCTAAATAAATGCATCTTTGAACAACACTTTGGAAAAATAGGAGGTTTATGTTTTCTAGATTTACATCACAATTTTCTTTATAACAATCTGATAGGCTTGGAAAGGTCAATAATTGTCGTGTAGATGTTCTTTTGTCATAATAGCTACTTGTGTTATCGTATACTATATTGTGATTGATTAGGCTTGAAAGACTGTCTTGTATTAATATAAAGGGAGGTTTACAATTCCTCGTCATTCACTTGTCGTTAGTTATAATTTTCTTTTTCAATCCTGACTTGGAGACATCACTTTAGGAAAAAGAATTGTTCTCACTCTCATTATTCAGTATATTCCAAGAATAATAAGTATTATTTATGCTGATAATTCCTGCCATTGGTGTATAATTAGTCAGATTTATTTTAAAAATTACCTTCTGCCAGGGACTTACCATTATCATTTCATTACTCACAAAACGAAAATTATATCAACTCCGTTTATACCTATCAAACTACACAGGAACAGAAAGCAAAACATGTTCCGCCTCAAAAACCTTTTTTTACTTGTAAACACTACTGGACATATGTAAAGTTAAACAACTTATAAATTAGCTCTGTAGAATGAATTGTGGAGTTCAAGCCTGCTAGAGACACTTCCTCAGCAAATAAACAGACTATACAATAAATAACTGTAGATTTGTTATAAATCTTTATATTTTTAGATACAGATATATAGCTATAGATCTATGTAGATATACATAGATATACGTTTCTCTGGAGTTTTATTTTGAGTTCTTAATTTTAAGGAGAAATGTAAATGTATAAACTTTTTTTTTTTTTTTNTTTTTTTTTTTTTTTTTTTCTGATACGGTCCCAAGATTCTGGCCTGTTTACATCTCCACTCCAGGCTTTCCTAGAAATCCCACACATGAGTTCATGGAAATATCATTTGCCCCCACCCCAAATTTTCCCCCTACCTCTCCTCATTTATTTATAAAAATAAATCAGGGAACAGTCATTTCAGTAGCTCATGTTGTGGATTGGCCATAATGGTATCTTGGATTCTGGGATGGCACAGGTGAGAGAGGCCCTGTAGGTGCTGCTGCTTTATGAAGCTGGTAGATAGGATGACGAACTGCAGTGGCTGGGGTGAGGAAGTTAAAGATAATAAGCAAACAGCCTGGCTTGATGTTTTCCTGGTGCTTTCACTTGTCACAGATGTAACCTGGGTTATTGTGATGTGTAGAAATCCATATCCCCCTAAAGTGAAACACTTTAGTGCTATATCTGCTGACCTGACCTATACTGAGCAAAGCAATTAAATATTGGTCAGGACCTGTAGGCAAAAGAGAACAGAGATATGCTTTATTACCAGACATTTTAAGGGAATTTGGATTCCTGGATTTTTCTGAGGATGGAAAATTCACAAAATTCTTTCCTCATCTGTTTCACGTAGACAACATCACTGGAAAAGGATTTTGGAGGCTTCATTGTATTCTTACTCTATAAGTAAATTATTCTCTCATCATTTCTGACTTGGGCATTATGGATGACTTTGCCAAATCTTTCACAATTATTATTATAAATTTGGCCAAATGTAAGTCATTATTACTCAAAGTTACGTTATCTGCATTACTAGAAGGCAACATTCTCTTGCTCTTGCTGTAGGAATGTTATTAATATAATAGTAAAGAAATCAAGTCTTAAGGAAAAAAAGAAAAAAGACTGCCTCAGGGCTTGCTACAAACCCTACAGATTTAGCAGTCCTCTCTTTGTGTTGACCAGACTGTGTCTCTGTCTCTTTTTGATGCAGCTTGTTTTTGGGATGGACTCTCTGGACAGAAGACTTGCAATACTTTGTGTTCAGCTTGCCTTGTGAGACAGAAGTGTTACAGTGCTGAAGGCTGATTGTAAAAGGGCTTCTGCAGCTAACTGAGACTAAAGCAATGTTTCTTCCTGCCTGCCTTCAAATCTCAAAACGAAAGGAGAAAAACATACAAAGCAAAAAAATTATTCATATTTCTAAATTTGACGTATTGAATATTAATGTGCTCATCTGCTCCAAATAATAAAGCAGTTCCTGACGAAAAAACAACAGCAAAAAGCCCTCAGTGTTTGCTGTGTGGAAATGAGCATGTGATAAACAGTAGTCAATAATAAGGAAATGACTGCAGTAACACTAAATGAAATGCTAATGAGATTTCACCTTTAATATGGGTTTGAGGACCAATTGTCTTGCATTAAGAAAATCATTGCCACACCACAGGTGAGTGAATAGAGGTTAGTTGTAAATTGACAAAACACTTGTATGAAAATGGAAATGAAAGATTAGGGTCACTTAGCCAAAGAAATAGGTGCATAAAATAAAAAAAAGAAAACATATGTGAAGCTGCTTAAGGCAGACATTGCTTGCTCACATTTGAAATAATACAAGAGCAATGGAACTACATGTTAGACTTGAAAAACAAAGAAGAAGAAATTAATAAAAATATTTTTCAAAATGTGCAGAACCCATTGCCAGAGAAAGTGAGCAGAACAAAGAAATTGGGGAGTAGATATATAGAGAAATAGTAGGGAACTGTCTACAGGGTTAATTGCAATACATGTAGCGCTAATTGGTGGGATTGCTAAGTTTTCTTATTTAAGTCTCCTGTCGCCTGTTAATTTTCAGGCTTAAATCTCCTACTTAACACTGGAGTGAAACTAAAGGCAGGGACAGACCATCTCATGCTGTCTACTACTGGCTTCTTTAGTCTTCCTCTTAAAGCATCATTTGCTAGCCCACATTGGAACATGAAATTAGATTTGAATTTGAAATCTGATCAATTTTTCTGGTCTTTCAATCCTGCCTTATATTTTTCCACTCCCAGCTAAGATAGTTAAAACTATCCGAGGATCTGTCTCAGAAGCATAAAGTTAAGAAACAAAGAACTAAACAGCCCATGCACAAACTTTCCAAATATGATTGATTCTTTTATAAGTCAACTAAAAGTCTTATGAGTTTGCTTTTCATTGCAGAAAAAAAAGATGGAATTTGAAGATTCTATTCTATAAAGCCCTCCGAAGAGCATCACAGTTCTGTGCAATAATCTATAACTGTATTTTCATTGTAGATATCTTTTATTTTATAGTAGCATTTTATAGTCTCCTGAGTCATGAATCAAGCACCATAGGCAAGATTCATCTGCTGAAGATGAAAAGAAGCAGACAACATCCCCCTGGAGTCCGTAGTTGATATTCTGCTTCAAACATAGAAATTGAGTAGTTAACTTTCCAGAATGAAAACAACTTATTTAGCACTATTATGAACAATTATTCTTTCTTTCAAAATCACGCTGACAAACCAGTTTTTGTGAGTTCTTGTGAGATGCAATTTTATATACATGCATGTATGTGTGTGTGTTTTGAATTGCTTTTTGTCTAGAAGCAGGACTTTTGCAGTGAAATATTTATATTGTTTTAAATAAAGATGGTTTTACTTCCTCCTTATTTCATCAGGTGCAGTTTAGATTACCATAGTCAAAATGAGAGGCTTCACAAATCACTATCAAATGTAGCTTCAGTCAGATTTATTATCATTTCTAACACTCGGTCAAAGAAATTAATGCTTCTGCTAATAGTTCAATGAATCGGCCTGTCAGCCCATGGGCATGGTTACTGGAGCTGCCTTGGGACTTCCAGTTCTCAAACCAGCTGGAAAAGGGGCTATCACACAGAAAATATTCTGAGACTCTGGGAAAAGATATATAGAGTGCACTGTGTCTTTGTGTTCCCCCAGCAGCTGCTTACAGAGTGCTAATGCAATCTCGGAGGAGCCTGCCTGCCATTTCACTTGTAGGGTGACTGCAACTATCGCAGCTGCTTCAAGTGAGATAAATGCAGAGGAAGAGGAGGGTACAAAATAAGTTAACACTTTAGTGATGTGGATGGAAAAAGTGTAGAAGCAGACATAGAAAATGCAGAAGCAGAAAAATACAGATGGCCTGTGAGTGGACTGGTTGCTGTGGAAAACAATCTCTCTTGAAATATGTTTACTAAATGATGATGTGCGAAACATGACATGTTTTCAGTGGTTATATACTCAGAGATATAAATTTTTCTGGATGTTTACTTACATGGTGGGTGGCAAGCCATGTTTCAGTGTGAAAAGAAACCACCATAACCTGAAGAATTAATTCCCAAATTATTTATGTATAAAATGAAAATCAATCTGGGGGGAAAAAAATAGCACTAGCAAGCTTAAAAGATACTTTTGAATTTATATATTTTTCTGTAGAAATTATCATTTTCTATCCTACATGCTATGAACTTCAAAAGATCAGGGCCTCAGTCAAGTGCTTAATTAACAGATTTATTTCTATGGTAAACAAGCTTTCAAAGTCTGTCATTACCTACTATGGAGAGATCTTCAGATTAAAAAAAGAAAAAAAAACACCCTTATAATTAATTCCATGTAGTTTGAAGAGTTCTTTTTTTGATTTATAATAATGACCTTGCTGGAACAAAAAGATTGGACTACTGTCTGTGACGTGTTTTGTTCTCCAACCAGGACTCTAATGTACAGTACCAAAAAATTAATTAGTAGAAAATATTGCTTGTATTTGCTAAGAAAGGGTTGTGTCATTTGAACCATGTCACCATTTTGTGGAAAATCTTAGTTTTGGAAGGATTTAACCATACTTCTCCTGCCTCCAATGTAATTCTAAAATGTCATATTAAAAATATATATCATGTCGATGCTTCTGAAGGCCAGTAATCATTTGTGGAGTTTGCTTCACAACACTGCTGTTCATCTGCTGTAGAAATAAACCTCAATACATACTGTCTGCAAGACTCTTCTCAGTATTGCATAGCGTGCTGACCTTAATTGTTTGCTTTTCCATCAGAGGAAAGGTGTAGTCTCTGCCTCTCTAAGAGCCTCAAACCTAATTGTAAGTACCCGTCAAAGAGTAACAAATAAGCAGAAATCCCAAATCAAGATAATTCCTTCAGCAGAGAAGTTTAGATAAAAGACTGTGGAGGGAAATTCTGAATTGTTTTAAAGTACCCCTTTCTTTCCAGATCTTATCTGTGTGTGGTATCCTTTGTATTTGACTTTTTCTAATTGATGTCTTCTTCTCCCTGCCATAATAGCTGACATTCATTATCTGTAATCCAGAATCAATGCTTAAACACTTGTTTCCTCATGTTCAGGCAGTGTTGGAGAGATTTCAAACACAGACTTACACAAATCTCTTGGAAATGTTCAAAAACATTGACTACCCTGTAATTGTTGATCACCCAGTTTTGATGAAGCGATATTACTGAAATTTCATGCTCCATTGCACTGATACCCTGGCAATAAAAAACAATTTAAATGGAAGAAATTTATATGTATCACTTTTTAAAAATTTAATTCTTTTTATTACGTAATAATTTAGGGGAAATAGAACAGCTTGATCATAGTAAGTACATTCTATTAACAAATGTTGGTACTCTTAAAATGGGTAGGAAACACTTTTGACAGATGGTGCAAAACTCTTTCCCCCCAAAAACAATCTATTACTGGAAGCAAAAAACTTTAAAGGTCATTTTGTTACTACTCTCTCTTGTGCACCAGATGTCACAGTATAAGCAGAGAAAGTTACTGCTCCTTTTCTCTAGGACATGGAAGAGACATTTTAAGGTCACGGTAACAAAAAACAGCAGGTAGACATGATCACAGCTGTACATCAGGCTGGAGAAATTTTGCTTTTCCATCACAGAGATCTCCAGTGAATAGCCCTTCATTAAGGACTGTTAGGATTTTCCTCTGTAACAATTACTTTGAGATCAAGGAGGAGGAGTAAGACCAGGCCCTAGAAACATGGGTGCCTGCAGTTAAGGAGTAGGTAATTTCTGGACCCAGAAGATCTAAAGCCACAGATTTCTACTTTAATACAAACAATTGAAATAAAAATTTGATTTGTGTCTAAGATATTCAGAGTAAGTCAGTGAAAAGAAATGTATTTACGCATGCATTGTTATTATATTTGTTTTAATTACAGAATGTATGCAACATGTATGTTGCAAAACAAAAGCTCATAAGAGTCTAGCTGATTCAAATCAATTAAGTGTTTTCAAAATAGTGCTGCCAGGCTATCTCAGTTGGATTCTTGGCTGATATAAATTACCATCTCTCCACTGAAGTCAACAGCTTTATGCTTACTTAAACCTGTTGGGGATTTGGTCCTATGCCAGACTAATACAAATCACTTAAAGGATTAATTTTGGTTTAAAAGTGTCAAATATAATTTTTGGTTCAAGAAGATAGTCATGAGTCTGACAGGTTTTGACAATAAAAGTTAATTACAAGCAACACATGATGAAACAGAAGCATGAACATCTGATTTCTGCAGACTCTAGAGGCTGTGCAGTTGTAAATGAAGCACAGTGAGAAATCACTCAGCCAAAATGCATAAGAGAATATCTCAATTATGAAACTAACAACAAAATCTTGTCTGTAGAGTTTAGTTATCAAAACAAATTAAGAGATTTAACTAAGGCACAACAGACTACTGTCTTTTAACCCGCAATAGATTGAAAAAACACTAGATGTTCTCTGTACTGGTCCACTGAAAGTAGTAGTAGTTACTTAGCTTGGGAACTTGACCATAAAAGTGTTTTTTGTTGGTGTAGATGTCTCAGTCTCAAGTTCACAATGGATAACTATTAGTTTTTGTGAAAGAAGAAGAGAAAGAGTCCTATTTTTCATTCCCTACTGTTCCACAAGGCTGAAACAGTATGTATTTAACCCACCACCTTATACTTTCGAAGAAAATGGCCTTAGAAGTACTTTTATAAATGAAATGAATGTTTGTGTATGTTAATATACATGCATTTGTATATCTATGTTATCTATGGAACTCACCGTTTCACGGAACTGCCCGTCAATAGCTGTGCTAAGCTGATCAAAATCACAGATTCATCTTTTTGGGCTCCCTTTCCACAAATTTTCATAAAAACTAATTCTATATCACAGTAATGCAGTCTAAAATGACTTTATCTCAGCCAAGAAAATGGAAATATGTCAATACTGCTTGCAGGAATATCAGCAAAGACAACCCTAAAAATGACTGATACTTGATTTATTTGACCATAAAGCTGAGTCGGGCGAGGTTTAGGTTAGATGTCAGGAAAAAGCTTTTCACCCAGAGGGTGGTTGAGCGCTGGAACCGAGTCCCCAGAGAAGTGGTCAGAGCACAAAGCCTGACAGAGATAAAGAAGCATTTGGACAATGTTCTCAGGCACAGTGTGACTCTTAGGGGTGACCTGCACAGGACTGGGAGTTGAACCCAATGATCCTCATGGGTCTCTTCCAACTCAGCACATTCCATGATTCTATGAAGTCTCAGGGCCCTGAGGACTTCAACAAGGCTCTATTGACTAGAGCAGCCTCAGCTGGGGTTTCCCAATAGTGGCTTCCTGCCCATGGGCCCAGGGGCTTAAACAGTCTGATCCATGTGGCCTGCAGCCCTGTCTCCAGCAGTACTGACTTCGTGGCTGGATGTCCCAGGCTGACTCTGGACCTGACCCTACCTCACCTGGTGTGATGGTGTCCAGCCCCAATGCTGTCCCCACCCTGACTCAGTACAGGTTCCCTGGGATATTCCCTGTTTGATGGGGCAATGCCCTATCTGGGCTGTGGCCACAGCCTGGCTTCCATTGTGGAGCAGCACCCTGTGCCGTGACGGGAACAGGGGTCATGAAGTAACTGCTCTGCACAATGCCCCCTCTATGCTGGGGGCATCACAGGAAATACAAAGACAAAGGTTTATGCATACATTTTTAGCAGATCTTTAGGAGCAGTTCCTTAAATATTCACACAAGATAGCCTGGATCAGAGGTCTAGACAAAGATCTGAAAACTAATGATTGTATTTTCCAATCTGGAGACTACATCTCTTGGAATACCAGGTTAGAAAGACCAGAACAGTACAGATGTTTTAGGCAGTGCTAGTTTTCACTGTGTTTCTGGCTCTTGAAATATTTCTTTTTGTCAGTTTTCTAAATAGTAGGTGTATGGAATGGTGTCCTTACAGATGTCCAGCAGCTGATAAAATGTGATTCATAATTACAATGACATTGCCCCTACTTCATCAGAATAGTAGCTAGGAAAGAAGTTTCTTGCTGTGATATAAGTTATCACTTATATCCCAAGGCATAAAGTTATCTTCCTCAGCTCTTATCATTTTATGGTAACTGCAGATGATTCACATTTATGACAATGTCATGCACCTATCAAATTGATCAGATTTTTAAAGGTACACAGCTATCTGTCATTCTCTTTGCCATTTTATTTATTTTGCATATTGCTTAAAGAGAAGAGGTATTTTCTCTTCTTTATTTAAATAGAAAATTTCTTACTGAGTTGTGAATGAATTACTGAACTGCTTCACATTTCTGTGGAATTTTCTGTGTTGTTTTCTCTCTACATTTGCTGAAAAGGAATACCTACAACAGAATATGGTGAGTTTGTTTTAGAACCATGCACTAGACCTGTTATTTCTCCATTTCTGCTTCTGTCCTTCACATTGATATTGGAGCGTAAAGGGTCTTAAATAGAGGATAGAGATCAAGTATCCAATATCCTTTCACACTGTTGAAGCACAGTATTTGATTCCAGCATGTGTGAGAATCAATCTCTGTAAATCAAATTAACCATGATATAAATATATATATAAGACAATTATGTGTCATGTACTCATATACCAAAAACATGGTGGTCAAAACCTTTTGGTTGCAAAATACAAAAAGGATGTACTACATGTAATAATATTAATAAAAACATTGTTAATGACTAAAGCTAGTAGGTGTCTCATTCTTTCCATGGATTGGTCACCAGAATGGGATTATTGTGACAATGGTTAGTGCTAAAATTCATCCAAGAGACTCTCTAACTTTCTCTAAGGAAGTATTTTTCAACCTGTAAAAATTTTGAATTTTAAATTTAACTTTTCATTGACATACTTGATTATTCAGTTTATATCTGGCTGAGTAATGAAGACCTGTGAAAAGAGTGATGTTTTGTGAAATTAAAAATCCCAGAAAGGGATCTCAGAGGTGTCTCACTAAATATTGTGAAGTTATTCATAAGTATTCACCATATGATAGACTAACCTCACATCCAAAAAAGGGGAAAGAGCTTAAATGGAATATCAGGAGGAGGAAAAATGTGCCTGCTGTAATTCAGCCACAGTATCACTAGAGTAACATCTCATAAAACGAGAAAAAAGAACAAAATAACCCAGAAAAGATTGATAGCTATAGATGAAGCCATATTCACTGAGTTACAGTGGCTACATAAGTTATAAATGGAAGAGCTACGAATGAATAAAGCAGTTATTGTAACTATAAAAACTATGCTACCATTACAAGTCACTCATTTTATTTATTCGTTATGTGTAAAGTGTAATTTTAAGGATAGTTTTACAGTCTAACATTATTAAGTAGCATTAAGAAAGGAACTATTTGTGAGTAGAAATGTGTCATGAATGCTTATTAGCTCATAAGCGCATTCCTAGAATGATGCACCTAGAATATATTAAGTAAACGTTTTTCTGCATCTGATTATTCTGAAACACTAGGAGTAGGTGGGAAAATTCTTTTGTGATACTGCATCTTTTGTGCAACCCATTCCCTAAATATTAGATACAGTCAAGAAAGAAAATAAGACTAAATTTATGAAGAAAGCTCACCGTTTATAAAAAGTAAAATGTTTCTTTTACAACTTAATTTATGTTGTTATTGAAGAATAACAGTATCACTCATACTGTCTCCCAGGCTTTGAAAAAGCTTCTCCTCCTGTGTTATGCGAACTGTGTGGCAGGAGTGTAGGAGAGCAGCATCCAAACTGGTTCAGGCATGTCCCAGCAGTGGCACAGGGAATGCCACGCAGCATTCACTCACATACTGAGGATATAAGTTTCATAAGGTTACCTCTCTCCAGAGCACCGCCAGGCATTTAATGCTGAGATTACTTGCATGCAGTACTGTATACACCTTTTGAACCTTCTTTCTTTGTTGTTGGATGCTTTCAACTTCTCCTTCACTGCGGGGAGTGAAAAAGGGATTGATTCTGACAAATACCCAATTGCTGCTGCTATCTCTAGGATGCTGACAGGGAAGTTCAGATGTGAAGTTTAACTGACCACTAACTTTCTGTATGAAATCTAATGTTTCAGTCTATGATTTTTTAGTTTTTTGATGGAAAAAGGAATAATTTTTGTAGTGAATAACATTTTTTATTTGCCTTTATTTTGATTGTTTTTGTTTTTAAGACAGAAGAAATAAATGAAATATTGAACTTGCAAAGTTCTTGCAACGTGAATACTTTTTGAGTTGAAGAGAAACAAAAGCATTTGTAACTAACATTGGGCCTTAAGAGTTCAAAGCCAGTGCCTATTCACTGAATCTATCAACTTGTTAACGTGCTTCTTCATACTGCATGCCTATGCTCGATTGACTGTCCAGCCACAGATCTTTAAATACCTGACTATATTGGATTCTTCAGATGGAGGGCACAGCACTGGGGGTTTTCATTGGCTAGATAATCATATTCACTACTCTAGTCAGATTGGGCATGCTTTATATTATTAGATCATTCAACATTTCATAATATTTGTACTTTGTACATTTATAGGAGTTTTTGTATTGACTTCAGTTGCACCTTGAAGCTTCTTGGTAATATTACTAGTTAAATTGCCATTGTCTCAAATTAGGTACTCAGTGCCTGACTGTGAAACTTTTGCCGCTATGCTGAGAATTTCAGGAAGCAAATCCATTTTTCATGTATATTATTTTATTATTTAGAAGACTGGTCTGAAACCCACTAAGAAACTGCATCACTCCACCCTTGTGTAGTGACAGGCTTATATAACAGATTTTACACCACCTCATAAGGTAAGAAGATCTCCAGCCTGCTGATCACTGTTCTACTTGATAGTATGCTTTTTAAATTATAAATATTAGTAAAAAGCCCCAACACCATAATCTCAGGAATCCTTTTTTTTTTTTCTTAATTCTAGCCTAAAGGCAATAGCAATAGTGCAATATAAGACAGCACATGCCCTTTGAAGCTACGATGAATCAGTGTTCAGCCAAGAAATAATTGGAAGAGGACATTAGAACCAGTTAAGAGGATGTGCTGTAGGAGAAAACTTTCATGACTGTGATGAATCTTCAAAGTTCATCTTAAAAGTTAACTATAGCAGGTGGATCTTCAGACTTGGCTTGAGAGTTCATGTCAGTGCTCAAGAGCTTAGTGCAATGACTGAAAGTAATATTTCACAAGGAAAATCTCAGGTTATATAATGTTTGACTTCAGACTTTAAATCTGATGTTTTCCTGTACAGCACACTCAACATTTGCACGAATGTGACAAGACTAAATCTGAATTCTGCTTAAAGCTGTTAAGCATTTTGAGAAAATATGCTGCCCAAATTGATGGTAGTAATGTTCCTAGCGTATTTCAATGTACATGAAGTAAATAATCACCTCACTGTGAATACATCAGCATCTTTTTATTCCATTTTAAGGTCACTCTGTTGGTGACCTCATCTTCCTATTTAGGTCATATGATAGTTATATTTTATCTTATAAGGACATTTTTAAAATCCACAACCGTTTCCATGTTCTACTTTTTTTTTTTTTTTTTTTTTTTTAGTAACTGGGGGCACATAAAGCCAGGTATTAAAAAAACGTGAAGTCCTTACACAATCAGTGACCACTGAGCCACATACTCCTTAAGACAGCTATTGTCTTTGTAGACATCATCATCATCACAAACCCCAGCCTCTCACTTAATCTGGAATACAGTGATTTCTGAGGATGTGAAAACGTGCCATAATTTCTGTTCTGGTGAAGTTTCCTCCATATTGACATGTTATTTTATTGTTGACTACTAGGTCATAAATGCCATCAGCCAAAAGTGGATTTATAATTCTCTACAAAAGCTAAATCTTCTTTTCTGAACTTTCCACTCTTACAGAGAACTTCTTTACTATTGGACTTTTTAAAAACATTTAATGTTATTCTTTTAATCTCTGTTAGATCCTTTCTAGACAGGTGGGATGTGTCTATTATGCCCAAAGGAAACAAATCCTAGAACACTAATCCAAATACTTCAGTGCAATGTGAATGTGCTAGGTTTAAGTAGGATTATTTAACATGAACCTTTCTTACAGCTGAACTCATGGGAGTTTCTGCTTGTGACTCTGCCTCATCTGACTGACTCACCACCTGTCTGTTATGGCAACAGAAAAGAAATTATTGTCATGCGTTAGAAATCACTGAAACGTTAGGTATGTAGGGAAAATGAGAATTCTTATAAAATAAGAAATTTATTTCTTTACACCTGCACAGTTGTCATTAAGATCCATATTTTCAAGGAATCACCATAGGTGCAGGTTTATACTGGCAGTCAAAAAAGCCTGCAATTTACATAAATAGTTATCCACATGATAGATACAATTTGTCCAAGTGTATATTTTTGGCTTTACCTGTAGGCACAAAATTATGCCTGCAAAATTGAAACCTGGGTTGACATAATTTCAAATAGTCTGTAGAAATCGAATCACTGCACCTAACTTAAAAAGAAAACTCGAGGACATAGGTGTGTTCAGGTCACAAGGTGAAGAGAGCAGAGGTGGAGAGAGGAAGGATAATTTCCATTTCCAAATTAGGAAGAGAGCTGTCACAGGAAATTGCAGTGTAATGACAGAGATTTTTAATAAGTCTATTAAACCAGAAGAGGTAGCAATCACACATTTCTTAAGCTGTTGATCCCATCTTTTCTATCTTCTAACAGTATAAAAACCTGTGTAGCTAAGATGCGTAAAGCTTTAGGATCTGTTTTGAAGAAGTGATCAAGAAAACATATAATCAAGTGGACAGTTAATGGAACACATGCAAAAGTGGATCCTGCAACCTCATAAATTTCTTTCATGTAAATACTTTAAGGAAGAACAATATAGGAGATAATTCTGCTTCAATTTAATATTTGACATAATATTAAATAGGATAAGCATTAGCAAAATTAATATCATGCAAATCTAGACATAAAGACTTACAAAGATGGTAAAAAAGTGATGGAAAAATGGTGCTAGGGAAGATAAACAATAGGATTGAAGAAATGTTTTTGGTGAAATCATTAAAAATGGAGGTTTGGTATATTTAATATTTGAAGTGATGAATACAAATAGAAACTTGCTGTGCAAAAATATAGGTAATAACTCCGGTAGGGAGTAGAACAACAGCAGGCCATGGGATTACTATGTAAAAAGAACTGGATCAATTTATATTAGGAACTAGAAGATAATTTATTGTATAAGGTAAGGTTATACCGTAAAGTTATGCTATTAGAGCCTAAAATCACTTTTCTCAACTGTTCTCAATTACAGAGCGAGAAAATGTAAATGTGTCTCAAGTGTAAAGGAGAAAGGAGGAGACACTTCTGAATAATATTAGCTTTTTATGAGATGGTTACTATACACTGTAGAAAATAAACTTAACTAGAAGGGGCTTATCAGATAAACTAACTGCCATACAGAAATTCTCATTGACAAAATTGTGCTGGCTATGTACATTAAGTGTGCAAATGTGTAGCTTTGTATGGACTGAAAGAGAATTCTCTGGAGAGTTCATTTTCTGAAATGGTTTAAGAATGTCTTAAAATAAATTTCATAATTTTTCTTACTGTGTTCTTATTCTGTTGGTCAATTACATAATTCACTATTTAGGAAATGTGCTTCAAACACCTAGTGCATTCTGCATCTGACATCAATTTCATATATGGATGAACCTCGAGAGTAGCTTGCTTTCTAGAAAATTCCTGGACAAAATCCTCATGACATTTTTATCTTCTAAAATTTTTTCAACTGAGGAAAATATAAGGAATAATGAAAATTTTAAATTTATTAATGTAACTATTTTTAAGAAAGATTGAGTAAAATTCAAACTGAAGCTGAAAGAAAACTTAAATTTTTGAACTTCCTGGCCAACAAAGGAAAATATTGTAAACCAAGAGTTCTTATTACCCCCAGAAAACCCCAATACTGAAATGCAATCCCATCTGAGAGGTTCGTTGCATTATTTAATCACATTTCATGGAGTCATATCATCTAGTAGCATAAACAGACATGCTGGTTCTTCAAGTTCCATCCTACAGTGAAGTAAATGGCCCTATAATTTATTCCAAGCTTAATTTTAAATTGCTACACTGTACTGTAGTTCCCACTGTTTCTGCTGCAATCTGTTCCAGCAATGTCATCATTCAAGAGACTGAAAATTTTTGTCTGAAGTCCAGCCTAAATTATTCATGGCCAGGTTGTGCTCTTTTGCCGACATTGTTTTTTTACTTGAATTACTCTCATTATGTTTTTTACTTCTTCTGACGTATCAGTGTGGTTTTGTTGGGGTTTTTTTGTTTTTTTTTTTTTTTTTTTTTTTTTTTTTTTTTTTTTTTTTTTTTTTTTTTTTTTTTTTTTTTTTTTTTTGTTGTTGTTAGTTTGGTTGGTTTGGTTTGGTTTGGTTTGGTTTGGTTTGGTTTGGTTTGGTTTGGTTTGGTTTGGTTTGGTTTGGTTTGGGCTTGGTTTTGCACTACGAGGCAAATTTCTCAGATCTCTTCTGTTAAAAAAAAAACTGCTGACTTCTCTTACCAGATGTATGACAAGACATTCTCTCTCTCTTCAAGAGAATAAAACATGACTTTTCTCATCAGGTTGTAATAATTTCAGTAACAGAGGTCATGTGAAAAGGAGACATATATTTAAAACACTGAACCTCAAGAAATGTTAACCAGTATTTATTCATATTCTTATCATGTAGGAAATATAATGCTATTGCTTGTAACACAAAAAGAAAAAAAATCACGCTTCAAATGGGAACACTGATCCTTTACTTTGATGTATAAGCTAGAAAAAACTGTTTTTTATTTACCACACTGACACTATCTATGTATATGTCAAGATAGTTACCTTATGTTACCTTACCTTACTCTTACCCTGTTGCTGAAGCCCTATTTATATTTATCCCACAGCCATTATTTTTTGTAAAACTGATCTTTAAGCTGCAAATGTAAATGTCAGAGAAGGAGTCCCAAAAAGGAGCACTCCTTCCTCAATGCAGTCATACAGGAAAAAACACTGTGTTTTACCTGAGTGGTGCATAATCCTGTGATGCCCTTATGCATTTAACTTTTCCCATGACACTGCAAGCAGCTCTCATGCCTGTCACATCCGGGCTATGGACAGTCTGTGTCATTGCAATGTTGGCCTGCTGTCCCTTTTGACTCTTTGGTCAGCGACGCATTTAGAGATTTCTGACCAATACTAATGACCAGAGAGATTAGAAAATGGTTAGAAGGGGCAGAAGCGATTTTCAGACAATTAGGAAAAGGAATCACCTGGGTAGAAGTACTTTGTTCCCAAAACCTAGGTACAATTTTCTCCCAGATCACTGGGTTTCCTCATCACACGAAAGACGGCCCAGCCAAAGGTACCACCTCAGGCTGCTCATCCACTCCTCCTTCTTCTTTATCTTTTCATCAAACCACAGTCCCTGAGGACTGGCTCGCTGTTGTGGCACTGTTCTAGACAGTGGGATCGTGTCTGTTTCTTTTACAGCAGGAAAGTCTGCATTAATTCAAAGACAGGAGCTGTTTAGCATGACCACGGACAGAGGGATGGAGCTCTGAGCATGGGACCCCAGTACTGCCTGCTTCATGCAGGTATAACCTCAGGGTGTTTGAAATACTGCAGTTCTTTGCTTTTACACGTCAATTTAACTGGATGCCTTAAAGTTCAGAAGTTCAGTCATAGATGTATTTACACAAAGAGTGGAATGGGATTCAATTCCTAAGACCGTGTAGGCAAAATTTGAAAGTCACTAAAATTAAGCAGAGGCAATGGAGATACAGAGAGAGAGTTTCAAAACAGAAAATTAAATACAGGTGACTTGTGGCCTATGCTAATGAATTAACCATTGATCATACTTCTCTCTTTAATAGTCTTTAGAAGACCAGTCCCTACCCACTCAATAAGAAACACAGCTACTCTTAAAGCAAACCC
>VZRN01006082.1:656140-690319 GCA_013397935.1 Dasyornis broadbenti
CACTCTTAAAACCACCCCCCCCCCCCCCCAAATAATTTCATTTCACATTATCTCCATTAACTTTCTCTGGTGCAAAACAAATATTCAAGGGAGAGCTACATCTTAGTATTAGAGAGAATTCCTGTGGCTCTGTGATCATGAAGAGTTCCGCCTGCAGTAGATGCAGTGTGGTTTTCCTTTTAGGTAACGCCAGGACTTCAGTTAATGGAGCTAGTGGGGAAGAAAAAATGTATGGAATAATATCACTAAGTTTAAATTCCTAAAAATTATTACTGAAACTCTGTATTGTGAGTATAAGGAAATAATAAAGAAGATTGCTATAGCACTAACTGTTGTGTTGTAATAAAATTTGTTATTTCACAAGTTTCTTTCCCAGGAAGAAAGGTTTATTTAATAAATAATAGCATCTTGCTACGGCCATTAGCAAATGGCACATATCTGCAAAATTAAAAAGCCTCTAACTAGAGTGTGCAGACTAAATCCACAGCTAATAATCTCTATGTTTTGATACTTGAAGTAGTGAATTACAAATGAAATCATGGGCAAAAAGTGATGCTCCATTTTCATTTAACAAGATTCCTCCAGTACTCACGAGATTCATAAGAAATTAGATGCTATCCAAAAAAACTAGGATTTGCAATAATGGCCAAGACATTGTGAAGATTATAGGAATTTGAATGAACAATCCCTTAGCTCATAAAAGAAAATGATAAAAGATAAAAGGTAGCATTAACTATTCAGGCGTCTTGGCTATGTACTCTACTGCAGCTACACCAAATTAAAAGCTACTCACTTGATCAATTAAATGCAAAAAACCCAACTAGACAACAACATGAAACCAACCGTCTTAACGTCCAACAACCAGGATGTTATTGGGAATAAAGCAATTAATTGTGAATTTAATTCTTTTTCATGACATTGGCCTGTGTAGATATTCCAGACCATTTTAACATTATTATTTTTTAAATGAAGGCTTATGTAAGATTTGGGGAAATACACTGGTCACAAAGCAAAGTCTCACAAAGGATAAGTTAAATCTTTGAAAAGTATAATTACGCTATGGTGCCAAGTTTTGCACCAACTATAACTTCATCCCACTTCAAGAAAAGAAATATTAGTGGCACTTCAAGTTAGTTGAAGCCTGGAATAGTGACTGAAATGCTGTGCTCTGCTATCAAAAATTAAAATATATTGCAGCACACTGCACTTAACTTATATTGCCGTTAACCAGAAGAGATACAGGGACCACTTGTCTCCTTGCCTGAGAGTGATTCAGAGGGCAGCAGAACCCAGGACTTTGTGACTTCTGCATAAAATGGAACTAAAAAAAGTAAATTAAAGAGAAAAAAAAAAATCTTTCTAGAGGTCTATGGAAAACCTTCAGCCCAGGACTTCAGTTGGAGCCCTGGCAGGCTTGTACAGAAATGGTTATAATTTGATTCTAATAAATATTTATTAGCTATTTTAAAAATCTGGTTACCCATGGTCTGTCTATAAAGATATCAGCAGAGTGAAATTCATAGGAGTTTTTCTTTTAGAAAGTATGGCATAAAATTACAAAAATGTTCAAAGCCATAGGAAATATTTGATATTATACTAGCATACTAGCAAAGTGCCATTAATACCTTGGATATTTATTCCCACACAGAAACACTGGGAAAAAAAAAAACCCTATTTCATAAGTAAAACTTTCTGTTGACTCAGAAACCATTACCTGCTACAGCAGCTCTGAATCGTCAAGTATATCATGCAGCTGAAAAGGTCATCTATTCCCAAAGAGCAACCACATAAATTCTGGATAAGGAACCAGAAAAATCCCTAACAACAACAATAAAGTAAAATCTTTCAAAAAGGAACCAACAGATTTTGTGTAGACAACACTTCTTCAAAAACTTAAATACATAGATTATTAACAATAATTATTTATTAACCTCTGTCTACTAATGAAAAGAAAAATCAAAATACCAGAGAGATGATACGATGTTCTAAATATGTCTTGGATGGATGGATGGATGGATGGATGGATGGATGGATGGATGGATGGATGGATGGATGGATGGATGGATGGACAAACACATGGAGCTGAGAGACGTACAGAGGGAGAGAGAGGGGCTTTACTTACACCTTCTACATGCAGTGGTTATAGATGTCATGTGATATACTACCATAATTACTTGTCATTTTAAATAAATTTCAAATGTTTACATGCCTTTTTGTTTGAACATCATCATTCAATAGAGCCTTGTTCCCATGGGTTATCCATGTCAAGAGCAACATTCAAGCATAGAACCCAATATGCTAAGAAAAGGCAATGAACAAAAGAACAAACTGGCAACAACCAGTCTTTTGGGGCTCCTTTCTGCAAATTTTGATGGGTTTTTTTACTTCAACTGAATCTGGTTGAGTGAAAATTACTGCCCTGTAGTATTTGCTGCCTTTCTCCTAAGTAACACGTAGGGACTGGTGAGCCAATGAAATGTTTCCTGGAATAGAACACAAAACCTTTCCAAGCAGTCTTAAAATGCAAGTCTTTAATTGAAAGCTTTCAGGTGCACAATATAGCTATATGCATGTGTGATACAGTATTTCTACAATTTTTATAAGGTTAGTTAATTAATATATCTTAAAAATATTGTCCAATTAGTTGGTTAGGTAATTTCCCCCGGGTACTGTTCCATTGGAGTTTTTCCAGGGACAACATTGCCCCATTTTTTGTTATTTCACAGAATTTCTGGTAGAAAACAAAACATCCTTGTCAGGCATCTTCTTAAGAATAAGGCTAAACAGAATTCCAAGTATGTGTTAGAAGCTTATTATTCTAAAGTCTAAGAGAAAGGGTAGGAAAAATACCAGGAGCTATATAACCATGTATTAATAATCTACAAAGCTACAAATATATGGAAAATATCTAGAAAAGCTAAAAAATCTAAGAACCCTGGAAGAAATGCATAATATTAGTACTGTCTGGCAAACAGGAAAATGTTCTATGGTGAACGCCTTTTCTTTCAGCAACATTGCTCTAACTGTTGAAAAGACAGCAGATGTGTAGGTATAACTTCTTTGTGGGTGAGCCCTGGTAAGTGCAGCTGTTGGCTCACATCCCCTGCAGTGGGATGGGGTAGAGGGTAATATATAATATTATAACATAAAATACAGAAATAATAAAAATCAGGGTAAAAGTGAGAAAATTTGTTCATTGAGATAAACAATTTAAGAGGTAAACCGAAAGTTGTAGGCACAAAGTTAATGAAGAGTTAATTCACTAATTCCCATGGGCAGGTACATGTTTAACCGTTTCCAGGAAAGCAGGACTTCATCACACATACCAGATACGTGGGAAGACAAGTAACTCTGAATAACCCCCCTTCATCCTTATTCCCCACAGCTCTGATTGCTGAGCATGATGCTATATGGTATGGAATATCCCTGCGGTCAGTTTGGGTCAATCCTTCCAGATTCCTGTGCACCCCCAGTCTCCTCGCTGAAGGGGTGTGGTGTGAAGCAGAAAAGGCCTAGGCTCTATAAGCATTGTTCAGCAACATGTGTTATCAGCATTGTTTCGGCCACAGATCCAAGACACAGCAACGTGTGAGCTGCTATGAAGAAAATGAACTCTCTCCCATCCAAAACAAGTATATAGTTGTACAGTGTGTATATACATGTAGAGAGAAGCAGTGAGAGTTACACAGACACTTTTTTCCGCTTTGACCTTTCTTGCACTTGGGCTAAACTGAAATGAGAAGAAAGACTGTATTGAAAAGTCTAAGTAGCTATACATACAGTGAATGATGTAATGTTTCTATGGTATTGTGTGTTATAATAGGAAGCTCAGGAAGTCAGGTAAACAGTACAGTGACAAAGAGGAATCTCTATATTAGAAAACTAAAGTTGTACTTTTTATATCAGCTGTCATTAACTTAAATCTGTTCTACCTTGCTACTGCTAGGCTATACAGCATCAACGGAGAGAACTGCACAGAGTATTTTTGGCAAGAACACCCTGATGTTCAATATACACTCCGACAGAAATCTACATCCATATGCTGCTCACAGAGACTCCTAAATACATACTTAGAAATTACTGAGATGGGTATAGTAACAGAACATAAAATGGTCAAGTATTTTAAAATTTGATTGCTCAAATGTCATTTATGGTAGCCACATCTGTCAGTTTCTATCTGGTGCACAGCGCATATCTTGCTCGTGTGAAGGATCAATATGTGTAATGACTGGAGAATGTCTTTCATGTGAGGTCGCAGATGGCGATATAGAACTCACAGACAAAAATCTCCAAATGGGCACAAAAGGAAAAACGAAATAGAGCCCAGCTGACAGATAAGCCCCTCAAAACTGTCGACAGCCTACATGGTCTCAGACCAGAAAAGCTGGAAAACCAGTTTATTGATCTCATGATTCAAATATTAAAACAGGGTGGAAAAAGCCCAACCAATTTACTCCAAGAGTGTTAAGGGAAGGATTTGGAGAGTTTATTTAACAAAAATACTGAAAAGAAAAATTTCCACTGAACCTGAGTAGAATTTAGTAGAACTTTCTGCTGAAGCTGAGTAGAACTTAGTTGAAACAGCATAGGTGATTGCACACAGGATAGGATTTAGGGGGTTTATATGAATAAAATAGTTTTCCCACGAGTGCTAATAGTATTTTACATAGAGAAATATATTCAGAACATTTCACTAGGTAGTCATTCATAGGTTATGTGCTCCTTAAGTAATAAGAAGAGACGCAGATTTTTACAGATAAACTCTTCAAGAAAGTAAAATAGAACAAGGAAGTTTAATTTCTAACATATACAAATTATATGTTATAACTAGAAAGAATTTCAAGGAAAATGATAAGGCAGGGAAGACGGTGAGCAGTGAAAGGAGCAGAAATAGCCAGTGAAGGCAAGCAAGGAGGAAAGCAATGACAGATTTGTAGAACATAAGAAGCTTTGCTTATATTGATCTCTGTTCAGTTGGACACAAAAGTATTCTGGACTGCAGCTGTAAACCCATTAAATTTTAGCTAGAAACCACCCAAATAAATTTATTTCAAAAAAAGACTGTGTTGATTTTCCAAACGCCTTTCCACTTCTTTATTCTACTTTTTAAAATAAATAAGCCCCATATTTTAGACAAAACACCTTTGTCAGTTCAATCTGAATTTGGGAATAATTTTATTTCGTGAAAGCTGGATTTTTTTTTTTTTATTTTTTTTTCCCTTTTTTTTTTCGTTTGTTTTTCATTCAATATGTGCCTTGTGTAGTGGAGTTTGGGAAGAAATGTTCATCTATATTAATCTTTAACCCTGTTCTATATTACCTGCCTGGAGCCAGTACAAAGATTATTACAGCTGACTTCAATGCACTTTTTGATCAGACTCTGAATTAGGAAAGATTCCTGAATCAGTCCGTAAGAGCAATATTTTTCAAGGTAGAGAACAAATTGTGAAGGTGAAAAATACAAAGCCAACTGAGGAAAATGGTTACTGAGTGGGGAAAAAAAAGTCAAATAAAGACATCTAGGAAGTTTGAACATGAAAGAAAATCATCTGGAGATGGGAGATTTGCATCTAATAGCAAGATGAATAACTTACATATTTGTTTTATTTCATATTTATACAACATAAACATGGATTATTTATTCTTGTGTGCAAGAAATTCTTTTAAACAATTCCCAATGATAATTTTTTTCATATTTTGAAACAGACTGCTTTACATTAATTATAGTTAGTAGTTTTCAATACTGAATGGTCTAATTATATGACTCTATGAATCTTCATAAGAAGTAAATCAAAGCCTATAGGTCTTGAAATTATAATTTTATTTGTTTATTTATTTTATTTTTCTCCAGTCTCAACCAATCAGTGTCAGAGAATTTGGGATAGTAGATGTTTTGTTGTCAGTTAACTCTTAATAGTAGCCAATAAAAAGCAATATACACCTGGAAGCCTACTTCTGTCAAAGTGCATTATGTTCTTCTGCATTTACATTTACCTTCTTTATATACACTTCATGTTTTAGGGCAATCTCTGTACATCAAATTGATATATTTGGCTCTGATTCCAGATACCATGTAATCTTGACTCAAATGCTAAACCTGTTTAAGAAGGACTCCTTTAGGTTTAAGTGCATGCCTGTGGCCTCTCCGTGAGTGGATATAGACTTAGATGCATTCTTGAATCAAGGCCAAGGATGCTGGGTTTTTTGCCTTGGACTGACTCTGAAAGATTTCAGAGCAAGTATTCTCAAAAGGTAAATTGCATGTTTGAGTGTACATATATACAAAAGCACACACCTGCTGACCTTCAAATCAGGATCTTAGATGAAATACTTTGAGACATCTTTTCATGCTTATAAATTATTTTCTTCAGCAGATTCAATTGATAACAACAGGAGTATTTATAATGTACCGGATTTTTTCCTAGACTTGCTCTACAGAGAAACAAGAGAGGAAACACTGATACTGTCACTTTCACAGTACAGAAAGCAGGATGTACTGCTGTATGCGCTGAATTTGGTCTCTTCGTGTATCTAAGGCATTTCCAGATCAATATGCAAAACCGCTTTCATAAACACATCTCACATAATAAGAAAGCATGAGCACACATTTGGTATTCCAGCTAGGTGAATTTGAGCAACCAGTGAAGGAGATAGACAAAGGATTCTGCTGAATATTGTTGTCTTGAATGTTTATCCAGTTCTCTGACTTTGTGATAAATATATTCAAATAACATCTTCTGTCACAACACAGATATATTTTTTTTCTAGGCAGTAATTATCATCTCAATATCACAAGTTTAGCCTTTAGGCAGATTTATGAAAAACGAAATTTTTAAATTTTTGCTAGAAATGTGATTTAGGTGGGATATATTTTTATATCTATTTATAGGAGGGAAAAAAGATTGAGAATAAATGGAATATGAACATTATGTAATGTTAGGAAAAGTTTCTTAAAATTGTGAAATACAATTTTATTTATTAACCTAATCTCTGGATTAGCCAGATTTCACGTGAAAGTTTTGTTTCTTTTTTTGTTTTTATTTGGTGCCTTTTTGGGGGAAGATTGAGGAGGGGAAGGAAATGGGGGAACAGTGTATGGAATAGCTCAGAGGGGACTTCTACAACTTTATTTTCACTCCAAAACTCTTTTTCTTTTTTTTTTTCCTAACATATGTGATTTTAACAATTCACATAATTAAGTGTAACAATTATTTATTTGAAAAAATTAGAATCAGCATAAATTAAATGCAGCATAAATTTTTTTGTGGCAAGCCAAAAAGCTGAGTTTTGGAGGACACAGACAGTAGCACCTTATACCCCGAGGGGCCTAGGCATTCAGCTTTATATATAGTTACAGTGATCCATGCTAGTGGGGACAGAATATAGATATTACCCCTTTTCCTTTGTGTGAATCTTCATAGCAAACCGAAATTGAAATAAGATCATTTTGCACAACAGTGCTATCTAGGCCTATGAACCCAGTGAGGAATGCAAGCACAATATCCATCAGAACCATCAGTATGAGGAAATAATACCTGGGCTGGGAAGCAGAGATAGGAATTGGCCAGCACTGTAAAAATATTCACTTTTTTAAACTGACATTCAATATGCCCTCGTTCAATATGATGCAGAGGGAGTTGCTCTATCTGGAACAACAAATCTTATTTTGGGGTTGCATTAGATGAAACTGAAACACATGGTAGAATATTGTTCTGTATGTTCCTAATATGCTAGTCCAGTATTCATACTTTGATATATAATTTTTGTATATTGCATACTGTCATGCGAGACTAAATTATAAAAGATTAATATAGTAATGCCATACGTTTAGGGTTTTGAACAAAATCAGTATGATTTAACAAAAAAACCTTTCCTGCACAAGCTTATGTTGTACCATAAATCTCTGTCAAATGACTTTGCAAAAAAACAAACCACCAAAAATACCCCCAAACTAAAACAACCAAGAGTATGAGGATAATCTGTGTCTTTCCAAAGACAAAATGAGGCATGATTTGAAGTTCCACTTTTACAGAGTATTTTGATAATGAAAGCAATCGGTTTTGGTCCCCTGAACATAAACTGTACTTGTTTAATCCAAGTTTATTTAACAAACACAAAGCATGTGTAAACTCCAACATAAGCTGTTTCTCCTTGAAATAAAGTCACAGAAAAACTAAAGATTTTTGAATAATCTAGTATGTTTTACAAAAAAAAATAAAGGTTACCAAAAAACCCTCCTTTTGTTCCTAGTAGAGAGAAAAAGGAGTTGGCCTTGATGTTGTAGAAAAATGAATAAATATTTAGAACTTGTCACGACCTTTTATATATCTCTACTGTATTACAGCCTACTGTTCATCAGGAAAATATGCTTTTCAATTCTCAGCACAGATTTATTAGGTGCTATGAGATATGCTCCTCCATTGAAAAGCCAAAAATAGCACACTCATAATGTCACATACTGAAGTGCTTCTACAGTCTCAGAGGGTCTTTCTTAATGCATCTTGGCGAGTAAAAGATTTACAAGCACAACAGAAATGGCCTTTAAAAATTCCCGGTATTAATGGCAGTTTTCTGATATTAGTTTTATTGCCTTCTATTAAGAACTTTATTACATCAGTCTAATACAATACTACTGTATTAGTGCTATAATACAATATGATGAATGAGTGCTACCTCTTCCATATTGCATTAACACCATATTAAGTTAATTGAATGCAGCCATAGCTTAGTATGATGGATGAGATGCACACTATTGTCAGCAATTATGTATGGAAACAGGAAGTCTATAATTCCTATATTTTCTCACATTTGTTCTATGTTGAACTAGTTTTATGCAGTTCTAAAAAAATTCTAACACCTGTTGTCTTTGATACTGCTCTGCATTTATTAAAAAGCTCTGCAAAAAAATAAATGTCAAAGTCTTCGTATAGAAATAAACAACAGAGAGCTGATGGAATTTTCTTCATGCTATTGGTCAGTTTGATCAGCACGTTGCGAGCAGAACTTGTGTTTCTGAACTCAGTGGCTACCAGCCTAGGTATTGGTGTTACTGGCCAAAAAAGGAATCCCACTGAAGTTATGGAGATAAATAATGTGAGATTTCGTTTCTTAGCATCATCCTCCTTCATGGCTCTTTTTCCACCTCATGAGGAGACAGCGTCATAGAGAGATACTTTAAGTAAGTCAGGAAGGCTAATTCATATCCAGAGAAACCAGCAAGGCACTTTTCCCAAGTTACAATGGCATTATGCAATACTCTATAATGTAGTATTGTGCTTTGTAGGGTTATTTGTTTTTCCTGATATCTGAAAGTAACGAGCATTTTTCAGTCTTGGCGCTTACATAAAGGACATGGAGGCCTTTTGTGCAGTGTACTAATGATAATCACGGGACAGTGATAAGTTTGAAGACTCAGGGTTAAGGTATTACTGGTGAAAAATGTGTATTCAAGTGGAGGGGGAGGTTACCTTTCCCAGCTCTCAGTAATTCATTCACTGCGCTATGTTGAATGAGCTTCTGCATATTATGGAGAATAAAAAACAATTTTGTGAAGCTGTAATAGAACTGACAGCTTTTACTAATGTCCCTGTTTTATTTTAAAGGCACATCTTCAATAGGAACATTCACATTCTTCAGGATACTATCCCATTCACACAGTCTGCTGAAATTAAGGGCGGAGTAAAATAAATTAGATAAAATATAGATTTTATCATCACACTATTTTATTTTATCATTCACATTAAAGTAAAATGCCTTAATTATATTTAATTAATGCTGGCATTAAAAATTTGCTCAAAAAGCAGATTTCAAATGCAGCATTTGTAGAATCTAGACCTAAGTTTATATCCTTGAAAATGTAAACTAATTCTATAAAAGTTATCTAAGAAACCATCTTACCAATCAAAAGTAGCAGATTAAGAAATAACAACAAGTATCTATATATTGAAAAAAGAGCAAGCTTTTCAAACACGTTGACTTCAGTCAGCCAAAAATTTGGCATTTGCTCAGTATTCAGCATTAGCTATAAATATTTTCAAAATTATAAAGGCTTAAGACCCTACTTAGCTGTTTTGTCGAATAAAAGCGTATTTTCATTTATTTGATATAAAAAATTTCAGTATTCAATTTGGAGTCATTAAAATAAGTAAGAATGACTGGCTGGTTATGTATAATGAATAAATTCACAGAAGTTTTGTATATTCTAAATGTGAAAAAACTTCCAAGTGTACTAACTAAATGACTCATTATGGAATATGTTATCCACTGTTGTCTGAAGAAAGAAAAATTGTCACATGAGATTTTGGTATTTCCAAGAATGGAAAAAGGAACCTTTTAAAAATATGTAGTATATTAGTTTTACTACTAAAATCAACTTTACGATTTTATACTCAAACAGAACATAGCAATGTCTAGATTATATGCAAATCAGGAACTGTTAAGCATTTGAAATGAAGCTTCTCAGAGAATAATCTTCACTCATTTTCCAAAACACTATTTTGTTATCATGATGCATTCCCTTCATGAAACATTTTCCCACTGATTTTGTGTAGCTAGTATTTAGTCTTGTATGACTATGAACTGAGAATTATTACAAATTGTAGAGAAAGTTTAACCATGATTATTTAGTGAGAAGAACTAGTGGAGAGCAAATACCAAAAGATCTAAATGACTTTTGTGAGGATCAGACCTTTCCTGGGAGGCAATATGAGTCAGAGGCACAGCTCTGATCCCAGCACTGCATTCGATTCCAGGGTTGCTTTTCTGAAAAGTACGTTTAAAGGCAGGTTGGAAAAAAACCCAAACAATACAACAATGAAATTCCTACCAAAACAAAACACTTTGTTTTATACACTATTCTTCCTTTGGGGAGAGATTCAGAATAAGGATGCATTGAAAATTGAAAAATATCAGATGTTTCTGTAAATGCACTACAGACAAGCAATTACCTGGAAGATTTAAGAATATGTATAGGGAAGAATGTAGTAATGCAGCCATGACATTTTATTTCAGGTCATATCAGCTCACTGAAACCTGTAGACCTTCATCTCCAACTATACTTATCTTTGTAAGATAGCCTATGCTCTTTTTAATCTCAAATTGTCAATTTTCTGTCAGTGACAAGATAAACATAGTCAGTAAGCAGTATGGGAAATAAACGTCCTCTAAATTTATAATATTAGAACTTAAAGACTGATGTCAGTACAACAAAAACTGACAGAAACAGCCTGTGACCGGCTTTCCTACTGATAAACAGTCTTGGAGTGGTCTGTCATATTTCTAGGCACTTTTTGACAGCAGGTAAAAAGGCAATAAATGTATTCTAACAACTATAAGCAGATTTTGTTTTAAATCACTATTTTATGTAGAAATAAAATGTTGACCAGAAGGATGATAGAAGGATGAACAGTTTCAGTCACACAGATGGAGTCTGTGAGCTTTATTTCAAACCAAGGTAAAGTAGTTTCTTGCCTGGATCTCATGACTTGTGTCTAACTAATTCACCTAATTCTGTTCAGTATAGATTCACAGTGCATGCTTTGGAAGTTAGCGCCTTCAACATGAGTAATGGATGTTAAAATACTACTTGTCTTACACATTTCTGGGTTGGCAGAAATTATATTGGAGGAAGATACAACTAGACCAAAGCATAATTTATTGCTATTCTTAAACCTAGTTCTAGTAAGTTTGACTAACCTTGCTGTTTTAAATTAGGAAATTCAAATCAGAATACAATTTAGGTCCTTCCCAGTATTTCACTAAGAATCTTGTTTTCCACTTGGAAATGTTTAACAAAGTTATCTGAGCAGTGACTCTAACTTACTGACCATGATGTTTCACAGACATGAGTGAAGTCATTTTACATTATATATTTTATTTCTTTTGATCAAGGTACTAACACTTAAATAGCACATTAATTTATGAAGCATGAAGGCCTGATTTATGAGACTCTAGACATTTAAAAATTATGGAAAAAGGATACTCAGTGCTCTCTGGGAGTCAGCCCTCTGACAATATTGAGGGTTTCAATAACAACATGTTTTTGGAAAAATATCATTCTTCATTGTAGGCTGTCTCAGAAAGTGCTCACGCTGGAGAATGCTGGTATGTTTAGAGACAAACTTCCAAAAATTTGGTTTACATGTTCATTAACTATAGTCGTATTAGTGATAGACAGTACTGTATGAATCTTTCACAACAGTTGAAAACTTCAATAATGCTAGTGCTTGAAACCTATGGTAATGCCCAGTGCCATGTACATTTAGTAGCACTAAGCGGTAGAGTGATGCTATGCAAAACAAATCTAATATTTGTATTGCATAGCTGAGTTATGAACAGATATACCATGAAAATATTACTACAGCTGAATCTGAAGAATTCCAAATGCCCAGGGATATAGCAAACTAGTAGGTCAGAAAAGAAGTGGTTCCAGTTTGCTCATCTGTATTAGTCTCCAGTGTCAGAGGCACCTGTGCTGACATTTGTAACCTTGTAAGACAAAGATGGATCTGTCATCCATTTTGTGACCTTTCAGTGAGAAAATGCAGTCTAAAGCTGGCTTGGAGATAAACTGGTATGTGTAGTAACCATCCTGTCACTTCTGTTAGTATATGGACAAGTGCTTCATGAACGCTTATCTTGCTCACTTCAACTGTGTTGAAATTCAGAGTATTTCTCCTGCTATTGTGCACAAATCATTGGCAGTTTTCAGAACTGGTAATGGAGGGACCATACAATGTTTTTGAAATGCAATGTGACTGTAGAAAATTCACATGGTGAGACCTTATCATAAACACTCTTTTAAGGCCCAATATTATTGATCAACTGTTTGGGAAGGGCACTGAATAGAAAATATGCTTTTCTTTGTTTCTTTACTTCTTTCATAAAAAAAAATTAAAGGAATTTTGTCTGAACACTCCAAAGGCTTTTTTTCATTTTATGTGAATCTGCACCAAAACATTTACATTACTCTTTCCAATGCTGAGTTATTTTTCTTTAAAAGCACTTGCATCTATATATTTTAAAGTTTTACTTTATTTCAAATAAAGAACATGAAGTCTAAGATCTACTGCAACATTCTGTGCAGATACTTAGGAGCACAGGAAAATATTAAAAGCATGCCCCTCAACCACACAGCTTTCATAAGAATGGTATTCTAAAAAATTATATGACAATGTCTGCCACTTATATAAGATTCATTTGTTGTCACTAAGAAATATGTTGATTGTCCTTTTGGCAGAGTATGCCAAATTAAATGAAGGTAGTTTAAAGATAAATGAGTTTTAAGTACACCAGTTTTGCACCTTACATTAAGGGCAGATGACTCTGAAAATGGGTGAGTGGTTTTGCTGCTGCCTTTTACTTTCAGAGACTTTTGCTGGGAGGATGCAGCTGTAAAATTTGCTAATGTTTTCCAGAAGCTGTGTCTGTAGAGAGGTAAAGGAATGTTTTAGATCTCCTGAATGCCATAGTATTAGCTCTTCTCTAGAAAGCACCTCGCTCTTTGAGGGCTGTGTGAGTTACACTCTAAAAGGCAGTGCAGCTTTCCTCCTCTTGGAACATAGCTGTGGCTGAATTTGGATAAAGCTTTTGCTGTATTCAGCTTTCACTGATTCAGCCAGTTTAATTCAATTCCTGATTGAGCCATGACAATTTGTTCTTGGAAATGCAGGGAAAATGTCTTTTAAAACTTTTAAATTTAATACAAGTCTCTTTGGAATATTGCCAGTTTTAATAGGTATTTTTAACTATTCTCTGGCATTTAAATCTACTTGACTTACTCTTATTCTTCCAGTGAAAATCTTTTTTCAATCTGAAACATAGTCTATGAGGTCTCTTTTTCAATGAAATCCTGTGTACAGAGTTAAGTAACTGCCAGTAACAGGTATTTTTAAAGACCTACTGATAACACACTGAAAATTTAAAAATATGTTCATTTAGAATTATGTAGAATATATATGGTGCATTTTATGCAATTCTCTTCCCTTGTTTATTACGAAGAGCATTTGCATATAAAGTCTATGCTCATCTTCTTCTGTTTCTCACTTTAGGATACAATCTTCAATTTGAAGCCTTATGATTATATTATCTTCCTTAAATGTGTTTATTATGGCACAAATGTAGGTTTATATCTTGAAGCTGAGAATAAGAGAAAAGAACAGATGAACTTTAAACATCACAGATTCTGTTGATAGGTGGATATGCCTAGTAGAAAAGGACAGGAGAGAAGACACCCAGAAACTGACACAAAAAGAAAATAATTTTGGGACATATTAGTTTTCCAATATTTTCAAGGGAATGTTTCCAAGTTATCAAAATACAGAGATGCAACATATATGATACATGTGAATGGTCAATGTATAATTGTATTTAAATGATATAAATGCATCATTGATTTTATAATTAATTTTAGATGATCTTTAAAATGTATTTTTATTATTTGTAGAAAGCATTTTTTACCTAACACTTAATGGCATTATTTTAGGGGTGTAATGCAAAAGGTAAATGACCATTCAAAAATACCCTCTGGCACTGTTAAGAAAACCAAGACAAAACAAAACGAAAAACTGACAAAAAGCTCCTCAGCAAACTTAACCAAAAACTCTTCAAAAAGATAAATAACATGATTACTCAACATGGAATTTCATCAAGAAATCTTGAATGACACTGTTTACTTAAAAGGACTTAATCTCAAATCACAGGTTTAGAAAAAATAATCATAGCACTTCATTATAAAAGACAACCTCTTAATTGTATGTAAAACCTATGGACATTTGATTATATTCTTTCTTCTGTTTTTGGGGAACAGTTACCACTTTAAGGCTTCATGCTAAACTATTCCCTCTAGAAAATGGCATTATAGGGACTGTAATATATGAAAGTTTTTTTTCCACCATAGCCTGATTTTTTTCATTCTGATTGTTATATTGATTTTTCCTTCTTTCCAAAGCCAGCTTGAATTAGCCACTGCTACTAGATAAAAGCAATTTTGTCATCTATCCAGAACCCTTACATTCTACATTTTTACTGTAAAATGTCCCTGTAGGAATATAACCAGAAACATGTTCTTTCTGCTGTATGTATTTGGCATCTCTTGAAAAGAGAAGATCCATTGGGTTTTGGGTTTTTTTTAGTTTATCCTCATAAGAAAGTGGGAACAAAGACTTAGATGAGTTGGTGCAATTCACAGTGCTGAGGAAAACATCAAGATATTCTTGACACTGATATTCTTAAGTCCTGTACACAAGCAGCAGGGAACTGTTTTACTTAGTAGTATCTCTTTCTGTTGTTGTTTGGTACAGGGATAGAGAATGAGATCTCTGAGCTTTAAGAAAACTTATTACTATTTGATATTGTATAGAGCAATATCTTTTTTTTGTTAGATCTATTCTAGACCAAGATGTAAGACTACTTATGTTAACTCATTCAAAGAAAGTAAATAAAAATATATCCATAATCTAGGCCTTAGGGCTTTATCCTTCTGACACTAAATATTTAGTCATCTTTTAAAAAGTGATGTGCTTTTATCAGAAAGCAATAGAATTAAGGGACCTGCTGCCATATTCAAAATAATGACTTTATGGGTTTATTACCCCTCTATAGGGATAGATAGAAGGAAACGCTCTTCTGATTCCCTGAAGCCACAACCTTTTTTTTTTTTTAATAATTCTAACATTTTTCTTTATTTAGGAAAAAAGTGTTATTGTGGTTATTAAAAACAAGTTATGATAGTAATAGTAATTATCTAGTGTTGCTTTAACAATGATTTGATTTAATGGGACTTAAACTTTGTTATATCAAAGGGAGTGAAAGATTTATGATCTAAACCTTAATGAGTTTTTTGATGTATATTTATTGTAAAATGATTTATTTTCACAGTTTTATACTTGAGACACTCTAATGGAACAACTTATCAAGATCACAACAGAACATGGAGTCTTATCCATGAGCAGATCTGCACAGTTAAATTTTAACATTGAGAAAGAAAAGTGCATCTATATTAGGTATTTTATACAAGTAGAAATAAAAATGAAATGTTCTTTTGGAACATTATTCTATGTAATATGTTTTTATGAAAACTAGTTACAATTTTAATTAGGTTGTAGTCCCTTGAGATCTGGAAGATCTAAAGAACAAAGAGTCAAACTCAGAAAAAGATGTTTTGATTTTCATTAAAATATAATGATACCCTTAATGCATTCTTGATTCTTTTCACAGTCAAAGATTAACAATAAGACATTAGGAATTGTACAGATTTTTCTTTTTTTTTTTTCCTCTCTTTTGTCCTGGATGCCATATTAGAAACAGAAAATAATTTTGACTATGAAAACAGCTAGTTTGTATGAAAGATAAGTTCCATATCTCATTGACAAGGCAAACAGTTTAAACTTTTCTGTTAAAACATAATTAAGCATTCTGTACATTAAAAAAAAAAAAAAAAATCCAACTACTTTTGCAGAAAAGAGCAAAATTTCAAAAGGTAAGGCAGTGGGTGCGATGCCTTTCTTTAAAGTATGTATGTGATAATATACCTTTTCAAAACAGTCTCTTTACTGGTGAAGGAACAATTTTACTGTTTTGTATGGATGCTGAAGTCCAGTGGACCCAAGCTGATACACTGAAGCTTGTTGGCACTGCTGAAGTTAAATAAATAGGCAAACAATCCTCCAGTAAATAAATGTACTGGGTACTTGTCATCTGTGTTTCTAAGGATACATTTAAATTTCTGGCATCAAGAGAATTCATATTCTCTGGAAGCATCCACAAACTGGTTTTGAAATGTCAAATCTCATTTAAATGTGGAGTAATTGTTCCTCAGTCCAGGGTCCTGTATATCTCTCTCTTAGAGTGAGGGAGAGTGTTCCTCAGTCTCTGTGCTGATCTTAGCAACCAGCCTTTACCAAGAAAGAAAACACAATGACTGATTCCTGTGTTAAAATGATACAGGTATTATGCCATTCTAAACTCTGTGACAAGCTGAACACCATTACAGATGTTATCTGTTTTATTTGTAATTTATGAACTCTGTACTATGTTCCTTTTAAAATTATTCTCAGAAAGTGAGAAGCAAAACCTGTATGCTGGCCTTCTCCTTGTTACCAGTCTCTGGGTTACCCTTTTATTTCTGTTCTATAGTTTCTGGTTACTTTATTTTCCCTGTTTTTGAAAGGCTTTGTTCTATATTTTGTTCAAATCTAAACTACCTTTGTTGTTTAAGAGCCCTGTTGGTTTATATTCACTAAAAGGAAAAAATCTATCCAGTCCAGTCACAAAGCTCTAGAGATTCTGGAGCACTTACACTGTATGCTGAGACACAATTTCCTAATGTGTGTTTCCTTCCAACTTGGTATGGTGATGTTGATTAATTTTTTATAATAAACTGAATGGACTGATAGAATATTTAAGATTTGCTTACTGAATTACTAAAAGAAAAGAAAACTACCAAATGTTAAAAACAAAAACAAAAGTTAATGAAAAGAGCCAGGGAAAAGACATTGCCATATATGAAACATTTTTTTTTCTAAAGAAATAAATAGTAAGAATCACAGTGCTCTACCATCCAGTGGAAAACATACTGAAAACAAAGATTGTAGAAAATGTGGAACACATGGGAAAAACAGCAATACTTCAAACTGACATATTTTTGTCTTGTGTTAAAAATACAGCTAATTAGATTTTTCTCATCTAATAGGGTACAGTTTTCCCACCATTTTCAAAACAATTTTTTTTGTATAGACTATAGTTCAGTACAGGACAAATGCCTTTATATATCTAATCCATCTATTATAGCATTCTACATTTCAATTGATTTCTAAGATAATGAACACATGCTTCCAGATTGTGCAGACACTCATCTCACTAGTTGCTATCTTAGTGCTAGCTACAGCCTCTGGTTTTGGAGCTCTAACATAGAAAACCTTAATTTTTGCCACTTGTATTGACCATCTTGATAGTGAGGCTATATCTTGATAGCCTCACTCATTTCATGAGTTCTGTCAGAAGAATATCCTTTACTGTACACTCTAAACTGGAAGATTTGCAAACAGAAGACTATAGGATGAAGAACAGAGTTATGTCTGTACTGAAAAATATCAGGAGAAAAAAAATTGCAGTGTTAGAGTTTAGTGTTATTAAAAATAATAACATAATGTCATTATTTAAATATTACCCAGTAATATATCTATATGCATCATCTATGACTGTTTCAAATGAATATTACATTCCCCCACCCTTTGCTATTAATTAATCTATAATATGGGAGAAAAACATTTGCTATGTGGATATGAAAGGTTATCTTTACAAGTCATTCTGAGATTAAGGTTTTGGTTCTAAATTACAGCATGCTATGACGTGTTGAAAAATCTAAGGCGGAACTATTTCCCGTGAGTAACACAGCAACAAACCCTGTACTCCCACCCACAGAGGCATCACCACAGAAAATTTTCATCCAAAGGCTTGTAAATACAGAACATATTTTTCATGACTGAATTGTGTCTGACTGAGCCAAAATCTAAGATCTTCCATGTATTTAGTAGTTCCTTTCCAAGTACTGTGTTACTTGGTTTTCTTTTCTTTCTTTAAAAGTCACACTGACAAAACGTTAACTACATTTTGTCACTTTGTTTAGTGCAGAAGAGCCCCTCACACAAGAACAGGAAACATAGATGTTATAGTATTTGATTAACCATTATAATTGTTTGTTGTTCATAACTGACAGAAACGTCAGATAAAAGAAAGTCTAGAATCTGTTTTTTGGCTGGGTCATGATATCTCCTGTGAGACATACCAGCAGGTATTGTGTCTTTGCCTTTTCTGAGAGATACATGTTATGAAATGTTTGCATCATTAAATTCTGTAGTTTTCTTTCCAAAAGAAAAGTCTTTCCCTCTTGGCTGCCTTCATAAACATTACTGAAATTAAAAAAAAAAAAAAGAAAGAAAAAAAAAAAGAAAAAAAAGAAATTAAAAATCAGTTTAAGGGATTAGTAATCAACAATGTTTTATCTTTCCAAGAACACTGCTATTGACAATTACATAATTTTCCAAAATACTCTTGATAAATTTCTGAGCTTTGCAGTCACATTTGTATGTGTGTTTTTTGCATTCCTTATGAATGTATATGAATGCAAGATATATTTGTAGATCTGTAGCACACTAATGTAGCATTAGAGATCCTCAGAGAATATCCTTAATGCTGGACTCTCTGTGCTCTTAATAAAAAGATCTAATGAAATAACCAAACAAGTAAACAAACAAATCATATTGACAAACAGTGACTTGTGATTGCATATATGTATAAGAAGCACATAGGTTACTTTTTCTTTGAAAATATGAAATAGAAAATACTCATTAAATCTAGAAATGGTATTCCTGTTTTTAATGGAGAAATTATAATTTTTATTTCATGTTTAAAACCACCAGAGATTTCAATAAGATATTTTGTAGGATTTTCTTTATTTTATCTGCGAATAATACTTTCCTATAGGAGACATTTTGAAGTACCTTGTATGGTAATAAAAGTTTTATTGAATCTTCATATGTGTACATACTTATACTTATTTTCAATAGAAAAGAGAAATTTTAATCAGATAAAAATAAATTGTCCATTGAGGCATTTTGATAAAAAAATATAAAGTTAAAACTAGTTATGTATCATGAATGTATAAAGACTGCTAAGAGTTGGGAAGTAGAAACACAAAACCAAGCACTGTTCTGTAATAATACATTTTAAGAATCGATAAGCTAGCTTGAAGAAGTAATCATAAGTTCCTAATGGTAAGTCATATATTCCTTATACTGAGCTGAAAATGTTTTGAAGATTCTTGATACTATGTGAATTACACTCATAAATGGAATTCAAGTTTTCATTATTACTGTATGTACTATAAAAAAAAAAATTCAAAATGCTTCTTTTCCGAGTAGTTTAACTTAAATCAGGGGATTTGTATTATATTCAGCATTATTTTCCACTTTGGTTAATACAGTGCTATTAAACAGTTCATTTAATTCTGTCTCTTAATTCATACAAAATATGCTTTAATCTATCTATTTCAATGCCTGCCTTTAAAAGGGGAAGGGAGTGGAGTTTTGCACAACACAAAGAACCAAGGCCTGCTGAATTATTGGTAAACAACAGGAAAACACCTGTAATACTCTATAAAGGAATCAGGGCATGTTTCTCCAGTAAGTAGTCATGGTTGCTGGCCCAACCGGGCAGCCAGAAAGCCATGATCTTACCGTCAACACTGAAATATGGTGGGACAAATCTGTGGTGAGTTGTCTTGGGCTGGCCATCAGATGCCCCCCAAGTTGTTCTATTATTCCCTCTCCTCTAACAGGACAGAAAGAGTAAAGCTCATGGGCTGAGATAAGGACAGGGAGGTCACTCAGCTGTTAACAGGCAAACAACTGGACTTTGGGAAATTAATTTCATTTTTTTCCCAGTTACATAGAGCAGGATAAGAAATGCAAGCTAATCTTAAACCCCCTTCCACCCATACCCGCCTTCTTTACTGGGCTTGACTTTATTCCTGAATTCTCTACCTCGTCCTAAGCAGTGGAGCAAGGGAATGGGGGCTGCAGTTAATTTATCACATGCCTCTGCGCCTGCTTCCTCCTCAGGGGGAGGACATCTCAAATTCTTCCCTTGCTTCAGCGTGGGTCCCTTCCATAGGGTGCAGTCCTTCAGGAAAAGACTGCTCCAGTGTGGGTTTCCCACATGGTCACAAGTCCTGACAGTAAACCTCCTCCAGCACTGACTTCTTTCTCCACAGGGTCACAGGTCCTGCCAGGAGCTTTATCCAGTGTGGGCTTTGCCAGAGAAGCCACGCTCCAGCGTGGGCTTCTTGACCACAGCCAGTGTGGATGCCTCATTGTTGAAAGGTTCAAGGTCAGGTTGGATGGGGCTTTGAGTAATGTGGACTAGGGGAAGGTGCACCTACCCATGCCCGGGAGCTTGGCACCAGACAAACATTAAAGGCTCCTTTTAATCCAAACTACTCTATGATTCTGTGATACAGCTATTCTGTGTCATTTTGAAAACGGAAAAAGAACAAAGGAAACAAAAAAACAACCAAAGCAAAACTTCAGCACTAAAGCAGGTGACTTTTCATTTTCACTAGTAAAAGGAGATACTTCCTGCTTCCCAGGAATGCTACAAATAAAATAACCAGCCTTATATAAGAAACAAAAACTACTGTTACTACATCATGCACTTTGACAGCTAAAATTGGTGTCCATACACAGTAAAGGGATTTTTACTGAATTATGTCAGTTAAGTTTAAAACAATCCACCTGACAATAGCTTTTCCAAGAAGGTTTAATCTTCTAATAAAAAAAAATTAAAAACAGCTTGTGAATTCTTCACTGCTTGTCTCCTCTAGCTTGTGTTCATATTTGCACGTTTATTTATCATGCTTTGTAAATGGATTATTTCCATTTTAGAGTGTTTTGAGCTGTAAGTGATAAATCTACCTTAAATGAGAGTAAAGGAGTAAGTTATTTTGAGAAATGTATGCTTCTATTCAGAGAAGTAAGGCTGTATTAAAAATGTAAACTTTCTTTTGAAACACTCTCTGAAAATCCACATGAAAAGAATATTTTCTCCCTTTTCATTCTTTACTTGTGAACAGCAAATGTTGAAACTGGTTCTTAGTACAGTTGACTGCTTTCAAGTTTTCTGATAATATTCAATTATTTCCCTCATGTAAATTTGAATGGGAGTTCAGGGAGATGAGTGAACAGTGCTAACATGGGAGCATGAGGATTTTCCTTTAGGGCTTTACCAGAGTCTAATACATTCTGACCGAGTTCATTTAGATAATCTACACGTGGAAAGTGTGATGCTTATTACCAAATTTTAATATTTTATCCTATACTGAAATTTAATTTAGTGAGGAGTACAACTGTATGGGTAAATCACAGGACAGGTACAAATTACACTTATGAGAATACGACAGTTGTAATTTACAGTAGAATCACAATACAAATGCAAGGCTCATTGCCAGTCCCTATAATATAAAAAATTATTTCACTGTACAGATAAAGTCAGTTCATTCACTTGACTGATGCAGTTTGCTGCCAAATGTGCTCAGCTGATGTGTCTGGCTGGTTCAGTCAGGTTACATAGCCATTTATCCAGGCCAAGGGCCACCCTTCAGTCCCCTTCGTGCTGAGAAAATTCAGCTTTCTTTGCAATAGCTGTGGTCAGTCACTGCATATATTGTTCCCTGATCCTCGTGAGTGAGCCTTCTGTGTCAGTCTTCTCAGAGTTTTCTTCCATTTTAGGGGTTCAGTAAAGACTGAGAGTAAATTGCTGGCTGAAAAGACTTGGCTACAATAGATCTACACTTAATCAAACATATAGAGTAATAAGCATAAATAATAAAAGCTAGCATTAAAACGTCCAGAAATACCTAGATGACAATCTTATGCACAAGAAATTAGAAGTACTTTTGAAATTAAATGCTGCTTTTATCACCTGTCTGTTTAAAACCCCTCTTTCACACAAATTTGAATACCTGTTTAGCAAGGTAAACCCAAGACTAGTCAGAAATGTTTCTTCAGGCATGTGACATAGAACTATGTCAGTAGAGAAGCTAGTGTTACCTTATTTTAGGTATGAAGGAGGTTTGAATTCAACAAAACAAACTAACAATGAAAAATTACTTTGACATTTCAAATGGTTAGATTGAATTTATATTTTTGAGTACTATTTTGCATTTCCAAAGAATACTGTGACATAATAATTACATGAATGGTATATGATGTACTGTGTTAGATGAGAAAAATGGCAAAATCATGTTTTGTAAAAAATGAGTTTTATTGTTATATATTTTCTAAAGGACAAAGCCCATATAGAAGAAAAAGAAAAAAAATATTTTCTTTACAATTTTTGGGTTAAGGTTCATACAGTAGCAGTGAGCCTGTATTGTCAAGTCTAATCATTCAGCATAGGAAGTAACTAATTTCACACAGAAAATATAACACCTGTCCAAAAATGCAGTGAAGTAGTTGTATATAATGGAATCCATTTTTGGAGAGGGGAAAAAAAAAAAAAAAACCCAGGAAAAATAGTGAGGCTTTGGAAAAGGTCATGCCTCAGCAGATTTAAGATGTTGCAGCCTAATATTCTATCAAACAAAGTTATTAAACAAGATAAATAGGAAATTTGTTTTTAGCATCAAAGGCACTAAATGACACTACTTGCAGAGAAGGTCATAATAAAACCTAGTTTTGGAAGCTACATCCAAACAAAATGAAATCAAGAATTCTGAACGTGTTTTAGGAAAGGCTTGATAGCACAGTCCAAGAGTGATTTGTTTCATTCAAACAAACAAACCAAAAACCCCCAAACAAACAAAACAGAACAAAACCAGAGATGTACCAGATCATTTATTTCCATTAAAAGAATTGGTTATAGTGGTTCATGTTCTGGCTGGGCAACTGCTTGAGCCATCAATTAAAACACAGCAAAACCAGAATAAAATATCTGGCTTCTCAAATTAAACGAGTTGCTTTTTGGAAGATATATTAAAATGAAGTATAAGTTATTAGCTCAAATATATTTCCGCACATTTGAAATAATGCACTTGTAATCATACGGAGAGAATAAAGGTAATCAAAAAAGTGATTGATTTCAAACTGTTTTTTAAAATTCACTTTTAATGGTAAGGCTAACAGAATGAGTCAAATTAAAGGTTTTTTTAGTCTTGCACCCTATTTAAGACAGCAATAAATAATAGATATCCAGGAATCTGCAAATGAAATAAAAGTCATAACTCCTCCCCAGAATAACTATACTTTGCTCAGTAACTTCTGTTCTTAGTAGTTGTGATCGGATTTTTCTTTAGGTCATGTGTACAGTAAGCCATATTTCATGGTAGAAAATAAGCTGCATAATGTAAAATCATAGTAGCAAATCAAAGTATCTATACAAATATCAGTGTTGCATAAGCTATATTTTAGACACTAATCTTTCAATAATTTGCTTTAAATGGAAATTGCCATGTTTTCTTGCCTATTAACTTCTAAGCTTTTATTTGCAACAGGTTTGAAGGCTTGTATTTTCAATTGACAGAAATATCATAACTATTGATGATAATAGAATTAGAATTGTTCCTTCAAAAATTCTTGAATATTTTTTATGCAACATCAATGAAAAATCCAAGTCCCTTTTGAACTTGTGACTTTTGGCGCTTCCCTCTTTTCAGGACTCTATGTAAATGTAGGACTCAGGGTCTTTTGCCCTATTTTATAATACCAGTTAAGGATTTCTTACCTTTTTCTTCCCTGCTGCATGAAACTGGCTCAGAACTGGCTATTGTCATAGTCTAGTGATCTCATTAGTGCAACGGGAATTTCTAACAGCCACTCTTCCCTGTGTGATTACTCTTGCCATTTCAGATGACAAGGAAACCAAGGTAGATTATCTCCAGGTCTTGCTGGAAGGATGAGGTAGCAAAGACCAAAACACTGAAATAGCACTCACATTCTCAAAGGCAGTCAATATATTCTCATATTCTGTTATAACTTTACAGCTATGAGAAAGATTACAAAAGTTTTATCAGGGTTTCATTTAGACATCCTGAAGAATATGTGTCTGGGAGACAATATTTCCCCAAAGCAATCATGAATTTGTTGCCTCAATACTAAACCAAAGTACAATTAACAGTCAACTAAGCAAAAAAATGGGGAAAAAAAAATGTAAAAGCACCATAAGTGTGAATTTGATAGCTCTACATGAAAGATGTCCTACTATCTTTTTTTGAGAATCAATAATCTATTAAGTAGGTACAATACTCTGAACTACCCTTGTGACTTTTGATTCCTCAAAAGAACTAAAAATTGATTTAATGCATAGTTTCTAATTGCAGCTATAGATTGCTTTTGAAATCTATATAGCTCACCTTCTTTTCTTCTGTGTTTTCAATTTTACTTGCCATTTGTTCTGTTTTATTCTCCTTTGTTCTACCAAGATGAACACTTTTCAATTTTCTATGCGTAAGTCATTACCCCTTATTGTTGCTTAGTGGGTCCTTTGGCATCTCTAGCTTAAACTGAGTAATTAAAAGAGCTCAGAAAATCCTTAGCCTGAGCTTTCCACAAAGCAGAAAAGTGAATTGTTCCCCCAGTGGCTGCTGTTGAAAGGAAAGAAGGAAATTGAGGAAACAGGATGATTAAACTTTACACCACTCCTTCATATTTTATTCAGTGTGATCAGAGAATACTTGGCTAGTTCAACACCATGGGGAAATTTTTCATGTTGATTGATAGTAGTAGCTCCTACTTTCAACACAAGGAATTAAGATTTTAAAATATGTAATGATTTTAAAGTACTCCAATGTAAAAAACTGTTCAACTAACCAGCTTTCACCTCAATGTAACCTACTATTTAAATTAATGTGCTGAAGTCGAAAGTGACTGGCCACTTTTATTTAAATGAACAGTGACCCCCAGAAGCTAAATATTAGGTAGTCCAGCAGCTGCTGCTATTCTAAGTTCTAGAATTGTTCTTTAAACCCCTTCATGTATGAGTGAATCATCCTGTTTTCTATGTAATGAAAAAAAATTCAAAACAACATAACCCAGATAACTAGGGATGAGGATGCTATGTTTATTTGTCTTTTGTTTTCATTACAAGAACTAAGTAATAATACTGTGGCAAACCATGTTTCTTATTAATTTATGCTCTGAATGGCAGAGAGAGCACAGACATTTTCATCAGATCCCTTGGACATGATATTTATCTGTTTAGGTAGCAAATTTAAAAACCAGGTTAATTCTGGACTCATCTCAGTAGGACTGCACATTCTCACATAGTTAAGAGTGAGGTACTAATACATCCTTTCCTCAGCTGTTTTGGAGGGCTATACCAGGAATGAAACCTTTTACTAAACTTAGTAAGATGTCAATATACATTAGTTATATGAACCTGAAAGACTTTTTTATTATAAGAATTATAAGTTATTATAAGAAAACTTATTTACTCTGTGGGGTAGGTTGTTATGTCAATTATACAATGCACTGAAATTAACATTTTTGTTCTGATAGTTATCAATGACAAATTATGAATTTCAAGTGATATTTCATAGTAAAATTTCTAAAGAGAATTTAAAAAATTCATTTTGTACACACATTTTAGCAGAATATTTTTGTGTGAATACTCCTCAAGATTAGTTTAAAACTAATGAAAATTTAGAATGGATATTTTCTGGATATTTGTAATACTTACAATAGATAGACTTGCCTCTGAACTGCATCCAGTTGCTATCTATTACAAGGTAATTTCTGCCTCTAGGCTTTATATTGTGATATTAATAATCGTACAATGCTATTTTTATTGTAGAATAGACAGTACTTAACTTGGGATGTGTTGGTAAAAAATACATTTGGACAGAATGAAATTTTCAAAGAATCCTAAAAGGCTTAATACTCAGAACTGCTGAAATCCAGCAAGAGTTGGAAATCCACCTCCCATTATCTTATCTGTTTGTATTTGTGCTGCTTCAAACAGCTCACTGCCAGGGTACCACACGCAGACATGGGTCAGAACTCAGATAGCTCAGCCCCACAACACAAGACCCAAAGAGAAATTAGTTCTCTTCCTCCCCTTACCCACCAGCACCTATGCCTGTCTCTTCAAGAAAATAGTCACTTGCAAACGTTTTGAATAGGTCTCGGTTTGTCTAATTGTCAGGAGTCATCCCAGAAGCACATTATGTGCCAACAGACACATCTGGCTGCAGACTGTGAAAGTACTAGCTTCAAAAGAACTTCATAATTTCCCCTTTTTTCCATGAGAGGGAAACTGAAACTGGGGCATCTGGTTTACCCCCGTTAGGAAGAACAATTTATGCTGTGCCTAATATAATTTATAAAATTCTCTTTATCTACAAAAAATACATACATATCTTTTCATATCTGAGTGTAGACTGCAATCTTCAATTAATGGCAGCAATTTTTTCCAAACTCCTCATACCTCATGTTCTTGCAGGAAGGTTGATCAGGCTGTATGAGGGGCTTGTTTTCACCTGCACACACCTCTTCTATGAAAATATTTAGTTAAATGCACCCTGAATGGAGAGTTCAAGTTTCTGAAGCGTCTTATATTTGCTTTCAATTCGACTGAAAATGAGTGAAACATATATCTTAAACAAGAGAAGAATAAAGTTTCGAAAGAACTTCAATCTAGAGACCATGGTAGAGTTATTTATTTCTATCACATAGTCTACAACATAATGAATGTCTGCTGGAACTGAGATAATAAATAAATAATAAAATAGTGTAACCCAGCATATATAATCCCAAGACAATGTCTATTTACATGCACCAACCCAGTCTCTGAGGTACATAGCATGCATTATTAAACTCTGAACAAATATGTATTAGATTAATATCTGAAATTAGTTGCATCTGTTAAGGTAATGTTTTGCCATATTTCATTTTCTCTGTAATTTATTGTACATATAGTATGAACTCTAGAGTGAGAAACTATAAAACTAAAAAGTGTATTAAATATATATTTCATTGCATATGAAGCTAAACTACATTTTAATTTAATGTAACAATCCTAAAAACATTAATGTTATGTGCTTCAAAACTTGGAATGGCAAACTGCTTGTCTTCTTATAAACTCTATTAAAGAAAAAAAGTACAACAGAAATATTTCAAAAAGTAATTATATGGTATTTTTAACTGTTCAGTATAGAATATGATGGGCCGAACAGAATTATCCTGTAATCAGTGCCCTTGACAGTCTCATTCTGAACCAAGTTTTGATTCGACAAACAAGGCTTCTGTGTCAGTTTTTCTTTTACTAGGTCAGGCACAATTAATAAGTGTGCTGATATCCAATGAGACTGACCATTTTTTTGGTTAAAATTAAGTCACAATTTAGCTGTTCAGCAGCTCACTAATCATGCTGGCACGGTTTTCACATTCAGTAGAGTAGCGGTACCAGGCCAAAACTTCAATACCTTCAGGCAAAGAGGGTTTTAGGTAGCTAGAGTAAATTTCTCTTCCCAAGTAAGAATTACAGAGTGACTTTCCAGGTTGTGCTGTCACTATAATTCTCTATAATTTCAAGGGGGAAGAGGGGAGGGGAAGAAGAAGAAAAAGGAGAAATAATTTTAACCACTATTCCTGATAGATTTTGGATATAAATATGGATATTTACAGGCCAGAATAAACAACAGTAAAAAACCAAAATACTAATGAAAATAAAAATCCTGATTCTGAGAGCCCTGTCTGAAATTATTCCTGTATGGGTAAATTTAAATTCCTGAGTGCTTGGCACTTTAAGTTTGCTGAAGTGATACTATGAAGGATGTCACCAGGACAACAAACATCTTGAAGGCTGTCTGAGCTCAAGCACACTGATTCAGCAAGAAAAGCCTGACACTTTGGGATACTGCCACTTCAGAAATGAAAAGCTGCTTATTTAAAATGAAATTCAATCTATTGAATTATTCAACAATAATTGATTACATTGGGTAGAAAACCCCTCACTAGCACTTGCTCACATTAATGAATTAGAAATAGAGAATACTGTCAGAATAAAAGTATAAATACAGCTAAATTTGCAGTCAGAAGTACTTTGCACTAGACAGCAAAGACTGCATAATTGCATAGTGCAATTTGACCGTATGTGAAGTGTAGTGAACATGGAAGATCCATCTGGTGTTAATTTTGCCTAGCAAAGTAATTCTAATGAATAGTCTTTCAAGTCCCGGTATTTTTAAAAAACATTGATCCCGGCATTTACATTCTCGTCTATTGGCATTGTGTCATAAAGAAGCAAGTTGATTTGAAAGATGAATCATATGCAGTTTTTCTGTCATGATTATTGATTACCTTTCGACCTATAAAGACTGTGTAAGGTTATGAAGCACTTAAAGATTTATTACCTTTATAGATCTATCTTTTCTGTGGTGATGAAAGTAAACATAAATCTGTTTTACCAAATGATACAGTAAACCTGATTGCTTTAAATAATTAAAAACATATTAAATATAAAGAAATAACACTCACTGCAATTTTTTTCAAGTTAAGAAAAAAATTGAATAAACATTTTTAATATGCTGTTCTGCTTTGAAGAGATTGAGAAATATTTTTATTTTGCACTTTGTCAGAATGTATAGAAACATCACCCAAATACCAATTGCATTTAGAGGCCTAAGAAAAATACTAGGTTTTCTTCTGCATTGCAAGTGGAGTAGAGGAAGATATGTAGGAAGGAAGAGAAGCAACAGTAAAAAAAAAAAGTTTGACAGAAGCAAACAGAAATCAGCAGAGTTGAGTTTGCTCAAGTAGATGATGCTCAACATTATGTATATGTATGTATACATAATGTATATTTTATATATATATCTGTTATATACAGAAACTTCCCACCTACAGAAGCCCTTCCCTTCCCTCTATACCTCAGTATGGCTCCAAAACTGCTTCTGTGACTGTTCTTGTACCCACTTGAATTTAAATGGAGTCGTGTTATCAAAGCTTTTAATTTTTAAAGCTGTTTAAGATGATTGAGATCATTCTGATCAAAATTAACTAGGTCTTGATGGCAACTATTCATAGATTGTTGAGAATGACAGACAGACAGTGGAGAAAAGATGGGTTTACAGTGGTGATTCCAAACCCCTCAGGCATACCCAGAAAGCTGTCTGCCCACACACTCAAACGTAATTCTTAAAAGACAAACCTAATCCTAGCTTTTTTTGCTCAGCAACCTTTTTCTATACTCCATGGTATACAATCAGGATAATGGCATCACTCTGTGCTAAATCCTAATATAATTCTCATAGTAGGTGTAGAAAGTGATTCAACCAGTACCCTACTGTGTATTGTATTACTACATCCATAGGCATTGTTTGCAGAGAGTTAAAGTTGCTCTTGGATGATGTTTGCAGATACAAAGGAGTAACTGAAATACTAATTGTTAATCTGGATAAACAGCAAGCTCTATTCCTCAAGACATAACATATTCTGGGAGCATCTGAGAGCTTCGAGCCTTTCGCCTCTTGATCATCTACAAGAATCTGGGTTTAGTCAGCAGAGAATGAATACATGTGTAGATCAATGGGTAATGGTGACTCCTTAGACTGGTTTTGTGGACTATAATCCCAGTTCTCATAAGATCGCAGCATCACCCTTTGTACTCATTGCTGGATTGAGGTAGAGTTCCAGTAAGGCCATGGGCACTGAAGTGATGTTAGATTAAGCTTCAAAAACTCTTAAAGACACTGTACATAAGAAATTTGGCACATATGAAATAAGGAAATACTTTGTTTAGTAGCAGTCTGTATAATGATATGTGAATATTGTTTCCATTAGAAGTTGACATCAAAGTCTGTTACATACATCACGGTCTTTCATTTGCTTGGAAATCATTGTTTTATAGAGAAGCACTGGAATGTTGATAATATATTCTTAAGAGAAATATTGTGAGCAGGCTGTTTTTAATTTTTGTAAGATCAATCCATCTATCTATCTATCTACATTTGTATGTGGATGTATTTATTGCTGAAAGTAATAAGTACTTCTTTAGTAGAATCATTTAGACTTAGATTTTTTCTTTTTAGAAATATTATGTTCATAACATTTTTGTATGGTAGGGATGCTTAATATTTCTATGTAGACGGTTAATATTTCTGTTAATCATTTTACTTAGAAATTTAGTTAGAATTTATATTTTCTGACATTTCCAAGCTAAGCTCTCTAAAACATGTCAATTAGTTTACTGCTGCCTTCTTATGAAACCTCATTTTAAAACTGATACCTACACTGTTTTGACCTTTTCCACAACCTTTCATTTTCATACAAAAGTATTTGAGAAAGTAGCTTTGCTCAAGCCTTCAACCACTTCCCAAATACCATTATCATTCATCTTTTTCATGCTACATTTATTCTTAGCACAGCAAGAAAACAACCCTTCTTCATGTAACTATTAGCCAGTCCTTGCTATATAGTAGCCAAAGATTGTACTGTCTTCCCCACATATCTTACATATCTGCCTATCAGCAGTGGCTAGTAAATTTCTCCTTTTTAACATTGACTAATAAATACACAAAGAATTGGCTTTACAAGTAATCCCAGCTGTTTTCCCCTGCAGTGACTGGAGAGACAGAAGCTCTGCAAGGGTTGGGTCACCCTATGTGAAGCAGACTTCTTGAAGATTTCCTTTGGAGAAGCCTGTCCTCTTCCTTTGATGGTTAAATGGGTCCATGTAATCAGCTTAGATAATTAGACAGATGAAGATAATCTTACCCTTCTCACTGTGTAGCTACTGATATTTCTAGTAATCTCATGTATGAATGTAACACACAGTAATCCCTTGAGAAGGGATACCCTAAGCAGGATCAGCTCATCCAACTTCTTTCAGATCTCACCTCAGTGAGATTTCTTTTCTACTTTTCATCTTTTTCTTTTTGAATCATGTTTCTGTCTTTCTATGTGGAAAACTAAATTCACTATTTCTGAAAGTTTTATTCTGAAGTATCTTTGTAATGCTTGGCAGTTCTGGTATCAGGTTGCTTCAATAGTTAACAGAGAGCAGCAAGTGTTACTAAAAAAGCAAATAATTGTTAATTTCAAATATACAAAGTGCAATAAACAGAGAATTATATACTGAAACAGATCTGATTGGTAGCTATCCTTTTCTGAAATGGAGCTAGTTTATAACTATTCATCATCGCTTTATTTTATCGACTTCCTCTTAGATAATATGAGTCGAGGAAGTTCATTTCAGTGACCAACTCCCACTCAATTTACACTGTCAATGTCACACTAACTTTCAGATTTCATGACTTAACATTAGAAAAGCCCTACAGAATACTTTTTTTTTTTGAGACAGAAACAAAAAAAGAAAATGCCTCTGTATATCCTTGGCATGCCCAACACTTGCAGTGGGAGACAGATTAGATATTTCAGGTGTTGGTAAAAAAATACAGGACCTTCCCCTGCCTCTTAGGACATTGCAATCAGTTCATCTTAGGCAATTAGACACCTTACTTTATTCATAATGTCTGTGTGGTACTGTGCCATTTATAAAAAATTTACGATCTCAGTCCAATTGCTGCTAGATGCAGTTTTAGCATAGAAACCAAGGAATATGTATTAAGACTGTGTTAATTTTTCAATAATAAGTACTCTTAAAGGACAGAGTGGAACAGCGTTGACTGTGCAATGTTGAAAAACTTGCCTTATGCCAATTTCAGTGCGACTTCTCGTACAGTTTTGTTCTGGAACTCCTGCTTTCATAAGCTGCCTATCAAAACCTTTGATTTTACATATGGAATGTCATTACATTCCATGAGATATGTTTCTTTAATCTTCAGCAGTCCATTATTTTTGCAGTAAGCAACATAAGCTACATAAAAAGGTTAAGTTTAGTAGAAGAAAAATGGATTATATCTAATAATGTTGTCAAATATTTACATCTGGCTGAAAGATTACTTATTGAATTTCTAAAACTCATTGAATTTGTATGCAATAACTTTACTAAAATATGGATTATTGTGTAGGAAAAAAAAAATCTATATATGTATGTACAATTTTTTCATTTAACCACTTTACCAAATGCCTTTCTATGTTCAACTATCTGATCTGCTAACCAACATGAAAACATATTTTTAAACAGTGACAGTTTTTTCAACTATTTTAAGTCAGTGATATTGACAAAAGTGATTCTTTTTGTTTTGTTGTTATAAGAACAGAAATTCTTGCTGAAGGACATCCAAATAGCAACGAAGCTGGTGAAGGGTCTGGAGCACAAGTCTTATGAGTGGCTGAGGGAGCTGGAGTTGTTTGGCCTGGAGAAAAGGAGGCTCAGGGGAGACCTTATCACTCTCTACAACCACCTGAAAGGAAGAGGTAGCCAGGTGGGGGTCAGCCTCTTCTCCCAGGCAATAAGGGACAACACATGAGGAAAAAGTCACAAGTTGCACCACAGTGGGTTTAGATTGGATATTAGGAAAATTTTGCTACTGGAAAAAGTTGACAAGCACTCAAATAGGATTCCCAGGGAAGTGGTGGAATCACCATCCCTGGAAGTGTTAAAAACCCCTGTGTATGAGATGTTTAGGGACATAGTTTATTGGTGGACTTATCAATGCTTGGTTTACAGGTGAATCAGAGGATCTCAAACACCTTTTCCAATTGAAATTATTCTATTATTGTATTTTAAGAACAAAATACAAAACAAAAATCCCAAACCAACCAAATGAAAAATCCAGTAGTTTAGTTATCTCTTTGTTATTGTTAGGTTCCGTAAAAGTCCCATATACTTTTCATTGCACAGCAATATTTATGTTTGAGGGTTCTTTTTCCCTCAGAGCTTGTAGGGTATTTTAACAGTTAATCTTCTAAACTTACATAAAGCCCATCCTAGTCAGAATATCTTTGAATCTTTGAATTGTCACTAAGTATTAAGGTGATTTTGCCTATAAGCAATACATATGGCCATGACAAACTATGTTTGCAAAATGACAGTCAGGTTTTATATTAACACATGCTGTATACCTCGGTTTTTTCTTATCCATCGCACCTTACAGAACACAGTATTCAGAAAAGAGCTTTAGTTCAATATAGTTTAGAGTTTCAATCAGTTCAGACTCTCATACTCTAGGTAGTGGACAAAAAAAAGGAAAGAAGTACCATTTCACCATAAATGGATTTAATGTAAAGAAACAGATTAGTTAGGCTGTTATAGATCATCATGAGCAGGCTAAACAGTTCCTTTTACATGAGTGCATCTGTTTCAATATTAAGGTCAATAAAACACTGAGATGAACTTCATTATAACGTATTTTTTCCTCATACTGAGTATAACAGAACAGAGAAACCTCTAAGAATTTTGAATTTTAAAAGAAGCAAATAAAAAATCTCTACCAGGATTTAGTAATCATACAGATTTGTACTATGAACAAAGTACAATTATACAGGGGGAAAAGGATCACCATATATATTGTTACTTCTTTTTAAGTGTATTTAATTGAAAGTGACCAAAAATTAACCATCCTTAGATATTTTTAAATTTACTTGCCAGATATGCTCCAAAGTACAGTGTTAAATAACTTTCCTATTCAGTCATAGAATGACCTTTCTTTTTGTTTGTACTCCTAATTTTTTTCAATTTCCTTTAATAAAAATTTTAGTGAAAATTTATAGGCTTTTTTTTTTT
>VZRN01006082.1:690399-767398 GCA_013397935.1 Dasyornis broadbenti
TTTTTTTTTTTTTTTTTTTTTTTTTTTTTTTTTTTTTTGTCTGTTTCTCTTAAATCCTTAACTTCTTGGAAGAACAGACAGAAAATGCTACCATGGAATAAACTGTTGTTTTCTTACTAATCCCAGATTCTTCTGGTTAGTTTAAACTAGTTGTGCACACAAGAAGAGATTTTTAAGAAAGGCCCTTATGGTAAATCCACCTATTTTAAAGTTAAAAATAAGATAAATAAAGCCCAACAGGTTTTTTGAGAATTACTGCATTTAAAAAACCAACCTACATCTACCCCAGAGAAAGTTTTACCAACAGGTGAAGGAATTTTATATCTCCTCAACTACCTGGATCTTGCTTCAACAGCTGATAGAGAGTATTGCTTTTCCCACCTTGAGCAGATTGACTTTTCAGGCCCTGTTAATGGGATTTTCATAACGTTGTTTGAGACAGCTGTGCATTTGTCTCCTTTCTGGTTTCTCATGTTTCCTTTCTGAGTATCCAAAATATCTTTTCCAGAACAGTTTGCTTCTCCTATACCTCTGACCATGTCAACATTCTTGATATTTATTACATCTACATCTATCTGTCCTAGAAAAAAAAGAGTTATTCTGGTTCTTGCAACAGAAAGTCAAATTTAAAATAAAAGGAAAATTAGCAGTTCTTCAACAGAGTGAATACGTATGTGGTGAGGCACAATCCATAGAACATATTTTAATTGATTGTTAATCAAAGAGGTAGGAAATCAAGGAGAGAAGTTAGTGCTCATGGTCTGACTTCAATCATATGCTGTTCAATACATTTATAAAGACGTTGAAAAAGTAATTATTAGCAAACTGACTTCTTAAATGAGTCAATGTTATTTACGGTAACCCAAATTGAAGGTAATGAAGGAGTTTTAGAAAGATGTCATTATATTAATTGATCCCAAGATACAGAGACAGATGTTTTAGACAAATTCTCTTTCCCTATTCTCTTTTCTGTGCATCTGATATTTTTTCTCCCAAATTAACTTTCATGCCTTCTCTCATGATGCAATTTGGAAAGTCTGATTCTTTTCCCTGCCAAGGCTGAGAATCCTTTCACTTCCAATAAGGTTCATTGAAATAAAGTTCAGTGTTTTTCCACCTTTTCTTTCTTCATTGTCTCCTCACTTTTTAAATTTCTGAAACATTTCTGATTTGTCTTTTTCAATCTTATTACAGAATTCAGAGGGGACCCGTATTTTATTGTCTGTTTGTAAAACACGACATAAATTCCCAGTGTTACATGTTCAGTATTTAATGGAAATATGATACCATAAAATTAACAACTCATACCCTTGCCAAGGTGGTCATTTGGCAGAAAATGGAGACTCAGGTCCAGATGGACTCTAAATTATGAAATCACTCTTTTATTTGAATTTCGATAAAAATGTCCAGGTTCTGTATTTCAACACCCTCTACAGGAACTTGTTTTGGCTTGTGCCAATACAACAGTTGTTGAAGAAATGGCAGATTAGGTCCTCTCTCTCCACGTGCACCTGTACCAACAAGTCAGATATTCTTCATCAGGTACATTTGGAATGGGGAATCTTAGCATGCAGTGTACTTTGGTTTTACCTACATTCATTTCATTGAATTTTGACATAACCCAAATGTAAGTAAAGTAGGACTGCTGTAACTTGAGGTTTCCTCCTTACTTATTTTGTATAATTAAGGTAGAGAGAGGGGTGGTCTAAAAAGTATGATTCAAAACTTAGGTGGTCTGGACTGTTTCTTAGAGATGTCAAGCTGTCCCCCTTACCTATGGAAGAAACCTCGTGGCAATGTTTCTAACATGACGGATTGTCTAAATTTGAGTGGTTTGAAAGTGTTTGTACTTATTTGTATGACTTCCTGCTAGTATAACACTATAAACATAGCATTTCACTTAAAAGAAGTGTTGGGGTTTTTAATCATTTTATATTTCTATATTAATGCAGCATTTGTAAAACTCAAAAGAAACCAACAATTTTCATATAAATGCTTTTTCCACTGAAATTAATAATACACTGAAATCTGACATAGTAACTCCATTCCATTAGAGAACATAATTTTTGTATGAAAAAATCCAAAATAAAAAAGGGTGCAGAAGTTCAGTAGTAATGAGTTTAGATGATTTACAGGATCAGAATTATTTTCTCAGTTCCTTTGTAATTCTATCTGTACAATACAATGAAACACATTAAGACAGGACAAAGACCAAATAAGGAAGAAAAAACAGAATTTCTTAAAATGTCATAAAGTAAATTTCAAAAAAACATTGAATATGTAATGTAAAAACTGAATTATACTTGAGATCCAGATTTCAAAGAACCAAAAAGTTTGTCTTGAAATACAGAGAACTGTATTGTTTTGTGTACAGTGTGCTGTTATTCAGATCTTTCTTTGGTTATGTAGGGGAAAAGAACACCAAAACCCTTCTTTGGAAAATAATTATAATTTTGAACATCAGTAAGTACTAAACCAAGTTCCAAGTATCTATGATTACAGTAGTAAAGGAAATGTCATTGCCAAAAGATTTATATTTAAAATAGAAATAAAAAGTTGAGAGAGAGAAGAAGAGCCAAAAAATAATGATATGAACCTTTTCTACTAGCTGGGAGTGAAGATAGCATTTATTGGCATGTGCTAGTAGTTATTAAGTCTGACTTTAACAGCGAACAGAAAAGCAAAAAAATAGAAAACAAGATCACAAGTGCAGACAGAAACATAATTAAGGAGATATTTAAAAAGAAATTTTAAATATTACTTACTAGGACTCTGACAAAAAAAAATATTTTTCTGTAATGCAGGTGGAAAAAATAGCAAATGCACAGAGGGGAAATGTAAAATAGAGACAAGAAAAGGAGGTCGAGGTCATTCAGGGAGGTTTTCAAGTAAAAATCAAAGTTTAACGAAACAAAGAAAATAAATAAAATATATAGATGAGGTTATAAAAATGTTAAAACTGAAACACAGTGAATGCAATCTTAACTCATGATAGTATTTTATTTCATTTGATATCTTTTCAAGATGTTTTGATGATAGATTCTTACTCAGGAAAGGTATTAGATGCTCACTAGGATAGTGTAATTCTTCAGATTTTAATGTAGGAAATAATTGAGCAGTATGTCAAGACGAAAACTTAAAAGTTGAAGATAAGCAAATGAAGTATTTCAAAGCCTTTCTTGTTTGAAGATGAACAGGAAACCTGATGAACAGAAAAGCAAGGCTGGAAGCCTTTCGTTATACCCAGATTATTTCTGACATCCCAGGGTCTGGAAAGAGTCTCTGTAAACAAACCTAATCCTACGCAAAAAAAAAAATCTTTTGAGGAGGTCTTCAGTTATGACATTTACTACCTCTTTTTTTTTTTCTGTGAAGTTTTACTTTTGTTGTTTTGGGTTAGTGTGGTGGTGATAATAATTTATATACATGTACGGTGGGACACATGATGTCTGACAAACACACAACTTTGGTTTGGGCTGCCGTCTGAGAAGAAGCCAAAATACCTTATAGCACTCCACTGCATGTATCTGTCAATTGATTAAAAGGACTATTTATAATTTATATAAGTAAGTAATGTTATTATGGTGGTTGCTGCTCTCAGCTCTCTTTCGAATTACTCTCAAGTGGCAAAACATTCATCCGTCCCTTAAAAAAATGAGAGAATTTTTTCTGTTTGGAATGCTTCATTCATCATGTAGGATGGAAGTACTGAAGGACTGGAAAGTGAATTTTGGGTCATGATGTTACATAATTAGAACACTATTTCAGAAATTCATAGAATATTTGGGATGTTAAAGACACCTTTGGAAATAACTAATGCATTTTTTTTCTTTAGAATTTACTGTTTCATTAGTGAGAAGAATCTAACCTCACAAAGGAGAAGATTACATATTTATTTGCATATTAAGTGAGCTGTTTTGAAAATTAAAATTTCATATTTAAATGCTTTATAGCTAAGAATTCATATCCTATACTAATTGCAAAATTAATCATCCTATATCAATATCTTTTGTTAATGATTGTAAAGTTACCTATCTGATGCCACAATATTTCATAGAGTGTAAAAATGAAAAGGTTTAAATTTGGAGATTCAAAAAAACCCTGCATAGCTAGTGTAGTATTTAGGGATATGGAAAAAAATTAAAATAGTCTACTCCTAAAATATGTAGGCGTACATATGCATGCGTATCTCTATGTGTACATGCATGGAGAAAAATAACAAAAGCAAAGTATTACCATGACATCTTTGGGAGATTTTTTTCTGCCATAGCATTGCATGAAAAGTAAGAAGGCAGAAGGGAAACAAACACAGAGAAAAAAGTCCAATTTTAGTGTAAGTCAAGAAAGTTGATGTCAAGGGGAGGCCAAAGGTCTCCAGTAAATTTCTGGCTCTAAGTACTTACCAGAAGGGCTGATTATAAGCCCTACAATAGGTGTGCTATTTATGTCTGCATGTCTTTTCTCTGTGAAATACAAAAGAATTCCCAAGAAAAAATCACTTTTAAGAACAACAATAAAACTTCAAAGACATGTGTAAAACAGAAAATTAGAAATAATCATATTTATAAATTGTATGTAGCTGTCCCTGAAAGCAAATCTTAACCTTTTGCAGCAATGTCAGAAACTGTACATCCTATAGAGTTATGGCTAGTCCATAAAAGTACATTTCCACGGTTTCATTTGTGATTCTTTGAACTGAATTAGATACTTTGTTAGGGCTTTTTTATTATTCTTAAAGTTAATTCTCCTTCTTTCCCTACACAACTTTCCTGTTACTTTCTTATGTATTTCTAAAAAGCAGTTGGAAAATGCACACTGTGTTAATTTTTTATACTACTTCCACTGATTAAATTGTCATTATACTGCTCTCAAAAATAACTCCAGTGATGTAATGGTGTACTTTGGTTGAAGGGGACTAATTCTGACCCAAGATTTTCATGAGACAAATCCACAACGTTAGTGAGTAAGCAGGAATTAATGATTCTGGTTTTGTGAAAGGAGTTGATAGGAATGCTATGGTCTGAGCAGTGCCTGCCAACAGTGTGATGATGGTAGGGCATTCAGGTACAGCCAGACAACTTGGGCACATAGGCCAAGTAAGCAGATTTGTGAGACCAAATACCCTATCATTTTCTGGAACGGTTCTCCAAATGTATCTCTGAAAAAATGTGGTCCCTGGGGAGGCTGGGGAAACAAGCTGTGAGAATACAGAAAACAATGTGTTCAAATAATGCACCAATCCAGGGAGATGTAGGCAAAAATGATCTTAGTGTAATTTCAGCGGCAAGAAGAGCCCTCTGGACTCAATTGTTACTCCTACTCATGTGAGATACCAGCTGGAGAGGTTCTGCAGTGAAAACCAAAAAGTTCCAAAAAAATAGTTATGGAAGGTCAACCTGGTAGAACATAACTTAACAAATAATAATTTTTATATCATATAAAGGATTGGAAAAATTTTTACCATATAAGCCACACTTTATAAGGAAACCTGGACAAAAACGTACATGTTTTTCAGTTCTTTTGTTTAAATACATTTACTGTTAAATTGATTGTTTTCATTCTTCTTCCAATTATGTGGATGATTTGGAAATTTAAATGTAATTAATCTGTGATTTGGGAAAATCTTTTTTGAAGTGGAATTCTCAAATCAGATGGCAGACTGTGTGTTAAGAGAATAAGAAGTTATTTTTGCTCATGTCTTTCAAAGACTATAGGTTTTATATAGCCTAGTTCTTAAGAATTTAAGATCATGCAACATGGCACATAACACCTCATCCAATAAGAGTAGGCAAGCAGTTATTGTGAATACACCAAATGTCACTTCAACACTTTTACTATTGTAGCTAAGTCTATTTTCTCCTTTCAGATAGTTATCACTTTCAATTCATAGTGCAATAAACAAAGAAAAATTGCATATTTTGTAGTAAGATTTGCCCTAACATGGTCTGTTCTCCATTTGCTTGTCTTTGTCCTCCCTGGTGAAACAGTGGACTCTTAAATGGCCATCTGTCTAAACTGTTATCCTTATTGAGGTAGAGCTGATTTACTTGCAAGACACATCCTGGCAAGCATCCTTAGATTTCACCTAGGGTTTCTGGAAAACTGGGAGCTGTTTCATAATTTACAACCATCAAGTGAAAGTACTTTACATTGTGTTGTGTTGCCTGCACAGGGTATATAAAATATTCAGATGCTAGAGTGGGGTTTAGAGAGCGAGTTTTGTCACATCAGTTTTGACTCTTTCTGTTAGTCATGGTCACAGGAGATGATTTACACTTAATCCTCAAATCTGTATTTTGAGAAAAGAGTTCAGGAGTCAGAGAAACCCAAAAGGAATAAAGTGAAGACAATGACTTATTTTTACAGATAGCAAACCAACCAAGGCAACTTTTTTTTCTTGTTACATTATGTCTACTATTTCTGTAGTAGTAGAAACAGAATACTACAACATGTGAGCATGGAGATGCACCTGGAATCAAGAATACTTGATGCAAGATTAAACCCAAAGTGAAGACTTAGTCTTTGGTGCTGATAGGAAAAATGAGCTTCACTATTTTAAGCGAAAGTTATATTATTAATTGCCCAAAGATATGGAGTGTGTGCACACAAACTGTTATGACATGATCCATTAGCTATAACCTCGGGCTGACCACACAGAGCCCAAGGCTTGTGGGATTATTGATGCAAAATGCAGTTTGCTGAGTACCAAGGTGTGAGTCCCAGACCAAAGGTGTGACACCTACAGGAAAGGACATGAATTCAGAGGAATGAGATTACCCTGGGGAGCAGGAGGTAAGCTGAGATCTTCAAGAAGACATTGAGCTCCTTTGGGCAAGATGGTAATAACTGATGTCTCTAGGGTGGGCTATGGCTGCTGTCATTGGATGATGATTCAAATCATTCCTACTTGCCTGCCAGCATCAGTCAGCCTTGTGAATACTCAAAGAAAGCATCTGCCCCTGGTGGTTTGCTGCCCAGGGTATTGCTTTGGCTGGTCAAGCCAGCCACGATACATGGCACAGTCCCAGGAATAACCATTATATTGTACATTAAAGTTTAACATTTTCTGAGATGTCAGGAGATTAGGACTGTGACACCAGGGACAGGGGAATTTGCAAAGCTGAGCATAAGTGGAACTTAAATGACCTCTGGAAACAGTGATGGAGTTAGGAATCCCTTCCAGTAGGAAGAAATTTAATCAGAGCATACAAATAGGCAAAGGGTTGTCTAATAGTGCTAAGACATTTATCTATGGTAATACCCTTTGATTCAGGATCTAACTGATAGAGAGAAAATAAAATTTTTAAAAAGTGTGTTTTAATAACATGCTAGACCTATTGGTTCAGAATAATTTAGGTAATAACTGTGATGAATGGATCTTTTTTTATGGTATTTGGTCATCTATTAAACTGTATCTGAAGCAGACTTGAAAATCAACTCCTTTAAGCAATAATAAAGCCTTCAGATATAGGAGAACGTGGTCTCAAGTTTTATCTGTAGTGACACAAGTAACTAGTTATTAAAGAGTTCAGTTAGCAGTGAAGTCTTCAAACAGAAACAATTTCCAACTCACAGCACAGAAAAAAAAAAAAAAGCTTTTTCAGCTAAAATAGACTGAAGTTATGACTGTTACTTCTATCTAGAAGAAAAAAGAAAAAAAAATAGATTAATTCATTAAGATAGAGTAAATAAGGAAAGAACCTTGAACTTCGATTGAATTCATTGAAAGCATCTGAAGTACATTAGCATAGGAAAATATATGTTGGCTTATGGTTCTTGCTAGTATTTTATGCTAGTACTAAAAGCCCTTAGCACAATTATGTTTAGAACCAGCATTTCTATTTAGACTCTGGAACAATAGTTTATTCAGGATAATACATACAGTAAAAAAATAGAAAAATATTTTGTGTTGTTTTATTTTTCCCTCCTATGTAAGTCAAAATGTGCTTTACAGGGTAAAAACAGAAGAACAGGGACAGTGTTCTTCAAACAGGGTTCATTATCAGCCTTCTTCTAATTTGTTATAATGAAAAAGCAAAGTTACTGATAAATATATATATATATATTTATATATATGGTTTGATTTCCAAAAGTGAGACTTATGCAAGCATACATTGATCTGAGTTATGTAATTGAATAAAATAGAAATAACATCTTTATACAGAAGAAAATTTCACTCTGGCATTTATACACCTTCTCAGTGTACAGCAACTCAGTGTAGGTTATCAATTTTTTTCACATTCTGATAAAGACCCAAAAATTCTTCCTGTTAACATCAAGGCAGTTGACAATATTAAAGGTAAAGAGAAAAGGAAGAAATAAAAAGATTTTAAAAAACAACAATTTCAATAGTGCATTAACTGGATTTTGAGTACTAAAGGGAAAAACTGCACCGAATCCTCATCTTTCCTTGTGTGCAGACGTGAAAAAGAGTAATGCCACTTGTTAACTGGATCCTGAGCTCTGACTTTCTAATCCTGTCATTACCATTCTGAACAGAAAGAGAAAAACTTGAAACTCACCAAAATAGAATACAGAAGAAAGCATAATTTTGGTGGGCTTTTCTCTTTTCCTTGTGGAGGAGGCAGGGGATGGGTTGTTTATTTTTTCAACATATCTTCTGAACAGATTGTCCAAAAAATCAATGGATACACACCACAAAGAGGTAAAAGGAGAATTAAATATTTGTAAGCCTAAGCAGAATTGAAATTTTCTGGTAGCCAGCATTAGTCGGGAAACTCCTTTGATAATGATAGAGCAGTGAGGAGAGACGGAACTAGAATGCTAAGAGGAAAAATTGGCTACTTAGGAACAGCTATTTCAGAGCAGCTGCTTCAAGTGTCTACATAGATGCTGGTGACTGAGAATCCACTGTTTGAAACACTAAATTCTTAGTATTATTTTTTCTAAATAAGTATTTCAGTACCATGAATTAATAAAACACTATATATTCACTATAAGGAAAAAAATTCTTAAAAGAAAGTATAGTACGGAATTTTAGGGCTCTTTTTGGTGAGAATTACCAAAAAGTATATATAATCCACGCTTTGGCTTGTTTCACTACAGATTTGAAATTGTTTTGCATCTTTCTAGTTCTAAAACAGAGTAAAATTCCAACACTTTTTACAGTCAACAGTTGTGTTTTGCAGAAATATTTATTAAAATTCTCTATGATATTCGACTCTAGACTACCACTGGCATTACAGTAGGAAATGAAGCTATATCACACCAGAAATAGATCTTTGCAGTATATTAATTAAATGTTCTGTTGGCTGATGAAGGACAAGTACTCATACTTGACACTTTCCCTTTTTTTCTTTTCATTTTGCATGCCACTTAAGGACCAAAAAATGGCTTAAATCCAGGTTCTCATTAGTCTATTTTAACAGGAAGAAGGATTCCAGCATAATATATACACACATTCAAACTGCTGGTACCAGGAGTCAAAGCATTCAGGAAACAGTGGTGGCTGAAAATTATATTCCTAATCAGATATTCCATTTTCATTTTTACCTTTTCCTTTGTGTCATGAATTGTAAAATATCAGCACTTATATCGAGGTCGCACAAGTCAGGGCTAGCAGAGGAGTAGAGGCTTCCAGCAGGGATGATGGGTCAATCAGACACCTCTAGTCTCAGCATGAAGCTTCTGCTGCAGCAAAGGTAAATCAGACTAGGCCTGGAATTTTTTCAACAAACTAATGGTTTTTATTGGAGTGACAGGCTATTTTTTTTTTTCTCTGATCTTTTCCAAGAAAAAGAATAAGTAATTTTGTCTAATAGGGAACGGTTTAAAGTTCCACACTGGTAAAATGTCAGTATCATCTAAGCAAAACTACATATTATTTTTTTGTAATGAATGACATTTGTTATTAAGATTCATTTTTTTCTGTTTCTTGGGCACTGTGCTAATATATTATATTTGTCCTTGAAAAGTCTGTTTAGGTTCATGTAATTTATTTCTGTTATATACAATTTAGCAAGATGAATCAGATGAAAATATATACTAAATTCTGCATTTGGCATAGCATTAATTATAAAGTAGAACAGGTTAATCACAATCTATGAGAAGCAAATCTTTTAGCTCTAGGCATTTCTCCTGAGGCATGCAGATTTCTGAGTCCTCTGTAAAAATGCTGCTACACCATTCCACCTCAAGATTCACCTTTGGTGTAAAACAGAATCACAAAATTATAGGCTGGTTGAGGTTGAGTGTGACCTCTGGAGGTCTTCCCTCCTGCTGAAGTAGGGCCACCTGCTTACCCAGGACCATGGCCAGACAAATCCTGTGTATTTCCAGCGTTGGAGACTCCACAACCTGTTGGGTAACCTGTGCCACTGCTCAGACACCCTCACAGTTTTCAGATGTTCAGAGGAAACTTCCTATGTTTCAGTCCATTGCCTTTTGTCCTGTCACTGGGTGCCACTGAGAACCTGAATCGATTTTCTTTGCCCCTTACCTTCAGGTAGTTTGGCTAGGAGCTCCTTGTTCATTCATTCAGAACTTCCTGCATTTTTGACTTTGTATTTGTTTGGATGGGACTTGAGCATGGCAGAAGCAATCTTTGAACACTAACCAGCTTTGTTAGTCTCCTTTTTCATCCAGGACTCAATTCAGTTGACATCTTCCAGTCAGGTCTTGAGAGAGGCCAAAGTCTTCTCTCTTGAAGTCCAGGCTTGTGTATTTGCTTTTCACCCTGCTCTCCGGATCTTGAACTTCTCCACCTCATGGTCACTGGAGCTGCCTTTGATCTTCACATCCACAGAAATGATTTCCTTGCTGGTGAGCATGAGTTCTGGGAAAGCACTTCCCTTTGTTTGCTCCTCTATCAGTTAGAGGACCAAAGTAACTGCTGATGCACTCCAGGAACCTTTTGGATTGCTTATGTCTTTCTGTGCTGCTTCTCTAGCAGATATAGGGGTAGTTGAAGTCCCCATGAGTTCCACTGTTTGTGAAAATAAAGCTGTTCCTATCTGTCTGTAGAGGACCTGATCCACTGCTCTTCCCTGCTCAGGTCGCCAATAGCAGAAAGCCATTTTAATGTCACCTTTACATGTTTGTGGGGTTTTTTTTAAATTCTAGCAAATAAGCTCTCAGTTGGTGCCCCATCCATCCTGTCAAAGGTCTATGCACTCCAGATGCTCTCTTAGAAAGAGTACAACTGTCCCTCCTAGTTTTTTTCCTTCTCTACTTAAAGAGCCCATATCCACCTCTACATTGCATCACTCCAGACACAGGAGCCATCCTATTATGTCTCCAACAAGATCAGAGTCCTCAATAGCACACATATCTCTCCCTCAAAGTGTTAACTCCCCATCCTGCCTGCATTAGGGTACAGGCACTTCAGAGGCATGAAATAAACCATATATAACTTGTGTATGCTGAAATTTAACAGGTACACAGAGAACTTGCAGACAACACCTTGGGATAGCATTGCAACTAGCTCAGAATCATACTCCTCCCACCTTTTCACAACATCTCGGCAGCTATGCCCTCTTTTTTACATGCTTGTTGCATCCACTTGTTACACAGTCTCTTTGAGACTGTCATCTCTTTGAGCAAAGGAATGCCATTTTTATACATTTGCCCAAGCCTGTTGGTCTCTAGATACCAACACATTATAAATAGTAGGAGGAAGACTGAATACAAAATAAAAAAAAAAAAACAAACCCAACATTATAAACGTAATCTGTAACATCATTTATATGTGATTCTAGACTTTTACCTACCGTTCTCTGTCTCTGTCATATCACTTGAGCACTTCAGAGAGGATGAAAATTTTTCCCAGAAGATGAACAATGAGTTCAGGAAAGAAATGACATGAGTCATTCTGCAAATAGTGGAGCTTTGGCCAACTCAGAATAGTAAAATATAATTTCAGTACTTTTACTCATTTTCAGACTATACCAGAATGGTAGAGGAATGTAGCGACTCAAAGGTAAATTCATGAGACACCAAAATTTGACTCTGAAAATGCGACTTTCGTCTTCGAAGAAAACCTTTTCTCATCAAAAAATATCTCACATGAATGTCTGCATAGATACCAAAAGAGCAGCTGGTCTCTAAACCAACACAAGCTCTCAATTGTTACCAGAATTGTTGGGTTTTTAGCTGATACTTTTGTAAAGCTTTTCTTAAAAGAAATTGTGAAGAAGGTGGACCTGAACAATTCTTTGTGTACCTGAGGAATTCACTAAGGACCTTACTCAATTCTTATTCAACTGAGAAGCAAATACTTAACGTCAAGAATATATGGCACAAATATCAATTGAGACAACAGATACAGAGTATGCAGGTTTGATTCCCATTCTTTACTTTTCTAGGATTTCAATGTTTTCTACCACCACTAAAATCTTCATATGATAGAATTCCTTATTAACCAGATTGCCAAACAACACTATATAAGACCAAAAACTGATTAAAGAAAAAGAATATACTCATTAAATGCCTGTCAGTAACTTGAAACACAACGTCAATTATAACAGTCTTTTATATCAACTACAGATACAAGTGTCTGCTTGATGAGACAAAGAGAGCGGCCCTGGTGATGTGCCACCTCTTTTCACAGACATTGTATTGGAAAATTCCAGCTTGTTGTCTTTTCTCAAACCTGCAGAATCCAGTATTATGCTATTGAGAGTAACTCTTGCACCAATTTACCTAATCTTATTAAATGAGAACAAGATTTAGCTATTACAGGTGTTATGTGTTTATAAGAATATTTCAAAACTGTTAATCTTCACCCATTTACAGCTCTTTAGTGTTTTGGTTTATAACTGTAAATAGCATCACACTCTTTTTTTTCACAGGACAAGCCTGTGATTAGTTCAATCGAGTAGTTGCTCAGCAATAGTTATTTATGTTACATATTTTGAGCTCTCCTTCTAATGACCTGGCTGGATGAATTCCAGTTTAAACATTTAGAGGTAAAGGTACATCAATACATTCATCATTATACAATGGCACAATGTGTTTGGATTTATTTTTCATATTTTGCAAGGATGCAACTCTTTCCTCGATTAAAAGAACAGAAAAAAAAGAAAAAGAAGAAAAGGTCAGAATTAGATTATATATGGAGGTTTTTTTCTCATTTCACTGATACATTCTACTAGTCCTACTAGTCACGTGTCAAATCTATTGTACACACATACCTCATCCTTTACATACAACACTTCAGCTATTTCACATCTCCCTCTCATCTACAGAGAAAACAAGTTTTGAAGAACACATGCGATTTTCTCCATGCCAGAAATTAGTATACTAACCTTACTAGACCAAAATAATCACTCCACAAAATGTAATTCCAGGAGTTTATGCAGAAAGGTACTTTCACTCTTCAAACAAAACCCAAACTTTTCATATTACTCTTTGTATCCTAAAAGGGTCATACTGTAGAGACAGTTATATACATGTATGGCAAAAAATACTTTTTTCTTTAGTGCTCTTTAAACTATTTGCTCTTTGTGTATGTTGCTCTCAAGCTCTCAATGATCTCTAGGCAAGTATCAGAAATTTTTTTCTCATATTGCAGCAACAGAATAGAAGAGTTTCTCTCTCTTTCACAAATGAATGCACATAAAACCCCAATGAAAAGCAAATAAAGCAAAGTGAATGAATAAATAAGGAATTACAGCTACTCTTCCTTTAAGTCAGGAGTTGATGAAGGGAGAAGTGTGTAACATACTTTCAATTTCTGGATAATAATGGATAGAATGAGGCTTTCACTAATTTCTAGTTAAGACCTTTGAAATCTATGCTTTGAAAATCTTTTCACCTCAGGACCCCCAGACCTACTTTATGTATAAACTGTGAAGAAAATATGTAACTAATTATCAATATATTTTGGTAACATTAGGATTGATTCATATGCCTAAACATATTTTCCAGACCCATTTCAGGATTCAGGAATGTCCAAGAATATTTTTGAGTTACCTACCTGCTACCAGGCAGCTGACAAACAATGGAAAATACCTCTGGGAGCCCATGTCTGCATCTGGCAAGAGGAATGCAGGGGGATATCTGATAAGCATGAGACATCTATATATAGGGGATCAACTGCTTTTATCTTATGTGCTGAAAAAATAATAGTTTATCCAATGAATAAAGTTTACATAAATGTATATTAGTTTATACTACATATTTTTTTACAGTGCCATTTTGCTTAAGTATATCTAAGATGAAATTAAACAAAATAAGGGGAATGTCTTTTTCAAGGAATATTACCTAAAAGCATCTTTAAAAACAGTTGTTAGAGAAAATCTTTCTTAAAATATAACAATATCACATGAATTACTAGTTATTATGCACCTGTGTTTCTGTACCCAATATTCTGCAAGAGATTGAAAATTATATTTATAAACATGTTTCTTATTCATCTGCAAGCAACAATTTCACTGCATTTTAGTGTCAGAGAACCTAGTTTCATTCTTAGAAGAAACGGAACACTGTGACAGCGTAGTGCTTCTTTTATTGAAGTGTATAACTATGCCGTAGTTCTAAGATCACTCAATCAGCTATTAGTTACAAAGACAGCTGAAATCCTAGCTGGACTTCAAAAGCAACTAAACCAAACTACAGAAGAAAAAAAAAAAAAAAAAAACAAAAACCAAAAAATAGTTATTTGAAAGTCCACTGCTTAGACTAGATTTTTTTTTTTCTCTTATTAAAAAAAGAAAAAGAAAAGTCACAGTATATGTAACAATGGCTTCTGACTTGAGATCTCAGTGCTTGGATTGGACACATACTTGGTCTATCCAATCATGTAGACACTGCTTATAGATCTATTACCCTTACCTTCAGAATCCGGGGGTGTAATTTCAAAAATATGTTTTCTGGGCCTGATGACAATGATCATAAAGCACTACCTTGTAAAGAAAGGCATTAGTTATATTTCCCACTGAGGAAAATTGGGAAAAAAGAAAACAACATCCCAGCCAAAAAAATACCAAAACTAATAGATCAGGGGTTTCTCTTTGGCTGTGAAAGAAGAAAGAGAACAAGACTTTTTTTCCTTCTTAAAGAATATCCATTCTTGAATAGAGCACAGGCCTAAACAGGCAAATCTTCATTTAGTGCTTCTTTGAATAGCTTGACATATTCATCAATAATTTTTAAAGCAGCTCGAGGATACATGGAGGCAAATGCATACTTAACCCTGTCTTTATGAAATACTGTGAAGAGCTTCTGACCTCTGAGAGAGGGCACTAAGATAGGAAATACAAGGATAGTTGATCATCTGTCTTATTTGCCTGACAGAGCATATGCTGAGAGACAAAACACTGAAAGAAGTTACTGATGCTCCTGAAATTTATTTACTGGACTTCTTGCTTGAGACATCATAAAAGCAGACATGAAGTAATTATTGCTAGAAATATTTGGTAAACTTGATAAACAGGGAAACAAAGTGGAAGTTTAATAATTCCAGTTAAAGAAAGTCTATCTATCATCTTACTTGCTATTTATACTCCTCAATCATTTAACTGTTGTTTGTATGACTGAATTTTCCCTCTTATGTTATGGTTTTTGGCAAAGAGCAGGGTGGGGACTTGGAGGGAAGAAAAAATTTACAACATACCCACATTGAATTTATGGAAATAGTTCAAACCCTCATTAAAATAAATTTTAATAAAATCAGAAAACTGAAATAAATTTCCTAGAAGGTTCAGTGCCTTCCTTCAAACAACAAAATAAGAGTGGGGAAAAAAGACAAGTTGTGTAAAATGATTTGTCAAGTGAACAATGCACAGAGAACTGATATTCTTCATGGCATTTTATGGGGAAATTCTGGGGAAAGCTGGAAAAATACAGGAGTTATTTGAGCTCTGGGAGAGAAAGTCCTTTCATTTGTCCAACTCAAATTGGCAAAGACTCTCTCCACAAGGTCTACTTATTAAAGCAGTGAGAAATGTACTCCAAAATGTAATATTGAATTTTTAAATAACACATCTTTATCTAAATGTGTAAACAGACATATGTGCATCTTTCTCACTTGAAGCTCCGGTGCTTTACTTTTTGCCTAATGATGATAGTTATATTCCATTTATACTTCCTTCTTAGGAAAATTAGATCTGAAAATTGGATATTATGATGATGGAGTTATATAGATGACCAAATAAAAGGTATTACTTATTCCAGCTTACATTTTCATTTCCTTCATTTTGTTTATTCAAATTCTAATTAAAAATCCTTGTCTCAGTCTTCACCCTTTACATAGTCTATATTTTTTTCTATGCTGCTTTTCATATCACTTAACTAAATAGTGTTATATTAAAAGCCTTAAAATTTCTCCCTGGGATTTTGTACTCCTACATGTTCTGTCTAATTTTTCTGTGGCAATATAAGTACTTTCTTTGAAAGGCAATGTAAGCACATTTTATTAAAGAGCTCATTACAATCGGTATTTATGTTTGGCTATGTAATAAAATGGCTTTGATTAATTATTCAGGGACAGTAATATTTGTTTCATATGACAATCTATTTCATGGATATTTATGGCAACCCAAGCTTTTGACTCTTTTCCATATCCTCAGGAAGATCTTCTGAGCCTTGTGTATATTTTTACATTTACTCACACATTAGAAAGCCTTTGCTGTTGAGTTTATGAGGTATTTAAGCTTAGGCTCATACGGTTGCTTTTTATTCCTTCTATCACTCTATCTCAAGATCTACTTGCATCCTAGTGAAACTGTATTCTTTCTGAATAACTGCCTCTTGTACATCTAATTTCATTTTCTCTCCTAATAATGCATCCAGCAGCTTCATATTATTTCATCTGCTTGTAGATTAAAACAGAGTTTTATGACACAGAAATTAAAATATTGCTGTATTTAGACATGCTGATTCAATAGATGTCAAATAAAATTTCTTTCTTCTTCAAAAGAAAGAGAAAAATGAGAAGTAGACATTAGGAACATAAAGATCAACTTTTACTGATACTTGGAATCATGATTCTAAATAGGGAAAGAAAAGTATTCATCACACTGTTCTCCTATCTGCCTTTCAGAAAGGCCACTGAATCAGGGCAAGCTAAAGTGTCCTATCTGGAGTGTCTACTGCATAATTCACCTAAGTGTGTTTGCCTATATTTTCATTTTTATGGAACTAACAAAAATATCATAATTGTTTGATGATATTTAAATATTTTCACATGGTTTTTGTTCTTGCTGAAGAAAATTTTGTGCTGGTGCCATATACTATCCAAGTTCAGAGCCACAGAATCTAGCTGCAGCGAGGATGTGGTTCTTTGTAAGTGCAAGGTTTGTGTTGTAGAGTTCCAAACCTCCCACTGACTTCTCTGGGTATTTCTGCGTTCATGGTTGCTTTATAACTGTAACTTCACCTTGCTGGTATAAAGCATCAAGCATTCAGCATTTTTATAACTGAGAGCTTACCCACAGACACTTCAGGCTTATAGACCACTGCGGTTCTCGAGCTTAGAGAACCTCTGTATACCCATTTCCCAAGCAGACATGCAGGGCAGACACATTGAGTAGTTCAAGTAGACACAGTCTCATTGTTATTATCATAGTGAAGAAAACAATCAAGAAGTTGCTCTCACAAATGTACTTTCTAAGTGTGTTTTCAACTGTAAATGAAATATACTATGTTCCCATAAAAGCAAAGGGAATAATCTGCTGATTTACTGATTACTGTCATGTATGTTGGTGAAATAAATGTTTCAATCCAGCCAGGTTTGCAGATTGTTTAACATTGAATATAATCATTACCTCAGAGTAGCTGTGGATTTTGTTGTAATAAGACATGCAAGACCCAAGACAAAACTCTACATAAGTATTTCACATGATTCTCCAAATGCCTAAAGGAATAATGTATCAGTTTCTCATTTTTAAATCCAGTGTAGAAGAGGGAAGATTGGCAGCCTTACTCCCTTATGAGGTAGAACAAGACAAAAAGTTAATTTCTAGGCTTGATCGTTTAAAAGACTGTCCCTTTTTCAGTCACAATAGTTCCAAATTTTTTTTGTTGTGACTCATTTCTTTTTCCTTACTCCTTTTTTTTCTCAGGTGATATAGAATTCAATTCATTATGTTTGCTGTATATATCCAAAATTATTAGTAGGTTTTTATTAGTATAGCTCAGAAAATTAAGAAAATTGTGATAAAACCAACTAGAAGGTGCCTAAGCATCTGACCAAAAGTATCATAGTTTAACTCTTCTTTCTCTTTAAAGTGCGTCTTTTAAAACCCAAGGTCATAAGCAATATAAATTTAAGTCCCACATAGGAATACAGAATCACTCTCTGACTGCTATAATATCTTAGATTCATTAATGCTTCTGGTAAAACTAAACAGTAAAGGTATTGCTAAAAGATTTGTTATAAATGCAAAAAAAACCAAAAAACCAAAAAAACAAAAACAAAAAAACCAAAACCAAAAAACAAAACCAGAAAACAAAACTCCAAAGCTTTATAAGAAAAGATTGCAAAGTGACTTAAGAATTTCTTGTGAAATATCAGAATTTGTCAGTAAAAACACTTTGAAGGACCCCTGCCTCTCCCATAAGTTTCCCTCCATCACCATATGCTTCATTACAAAAAAAGTCTTATTTTCTGGCAAGGTGGCTGCACACAATGATATACTTGAAAAAAATTCTTTCAGTTGTTTCTGAACAGAGGTATGTATAGCTTGGGAAAAAAGGTATTATGACCCCTGTCTAATTTGCACCAGAAGACTGAGGCCCTCATTAAAAAAAAAAGAGGAAGCTCTTTGATTTGACTGTGTATTAATTTATTCGGGCAGCCAGAGATCACCAAGAGTTTAAGGTCAAAAAGAAGGGTGATATAGAAGGATTTCTGATTACTATTGGATTTGTTGCCTGCTTTTCCACAGCTAAGCTTTTTGACACAGTGAGAGGGGCTTTTGAAGTAATCTCTAAACCTACTTTTGGTGAGTACAAAATATAATAGCAAATTTCTCCACCTGCAAGAATTGTTGCCTTCATAGGAAATTTGTCTCCTCTTTCTCTGTAATACCTTTCTGTAAAATTCCATGGAATATCATAACTGTATTTGTGAGAATCTGAACTTGTGTGTATTCCCATACACTTAATCCAAAACTACACTATTCACCCATAGCATCAATTCTTACGCTTAAAACTACAGATGCAGTTCAGACTATTTTTTAAAAATCCTTATCTGTTGTTTGGCAATGTTCAGGAAGTTTACTGATTTCAGCCTTAGTTCAGAGAAATAAAATATTTAGATGAAGCAGACATATAGTTGCTTTTTCCCAGGTGTAGAATTTTCTCCAAGTTTGTTCTACACAGCTTACTTGTCCTGAAGCTTCCTCAGCAATAGGGTGGGATAATATGAAGGTACAGATTACAAATGTTGTCTTTGTCAAAGTCCAGCTTTCATGAATCTGCTGACTGTATTTCAAACAGACTCTTCCTTAACAGTGATAAAAGTTTCTTTTGAGGAAGAGAGCAAATGTGCAATAATTCTGCACAATGGTATCACCTGAGGAGAGGGAAAAGATCTACGTTCTTTAACAGTAATCTGCATGGTTTTGTTTTCAATTGTTAGCAATGCATGTAACGGTAGTTAATCAGTAAAACAGGTTCACATAAAATCAATCATCAGGTATTATCATAATTCTAAGTAATTTCAGATTTTTTTCTTTAACTGGTATCTTTGATAACCTTACAAGATGCAGTTTAACATTTTGGATACTTATCATCTGTTATAGCTATATAACATTCAGCTTTCCATTTAAGTAGATTACATTAATCCATATCCAACCTCTCATCTATGGGTTTTAGCTAGTGTTCATAAAACACAAATTATGATTGCTTTCTCTGGTTACTTGTAAAGTCTGCTGTGCTTGTTTGGGGGTCTGGTGACAGAGGCTTACTAACAGATGATTCTGAAGGTGAGATTGCTAGGAAATCCTTTGATACAAAAGTCATTTGCTTTGAAACAAGGACAATTTTTTGTCAGCAAATGGACAAGGGCTAAATTGGTAGCTCTGTCTTCAACTACTAGTCCTGTGATTAATTTATTTAATGGTCTTGCCCCCCTCTGCCACACTTGGAAGGAGAGTTATGTAATTACTTCCTTGAAAAGTCAGCGGTTATAAGTGATATTTGGAGTAAGGGCTTGATAGGAGACAACACTCATGAGAGAGGTCCATATAAGTTTATTCAAGCCTGTGAGGACTACAGTACAAGACAAAAAACACTAAATCCATTTTAAGAAATTACTGAAAAAACACACAATTTTTTATTTTGTTAATATCAATTTGTTTAAGTCAAAATCTTGGGTAATTTTAAGTGCAGAAGGGTTGTTTTTGTGGGTTTTTTTAGGCACAAACATAGTCTTATTATGTCTTATTTTAAAAATGAATTAAATGGCCTTGTTTTGTTTTGTTTTGTGGGGAATCTTAAAACATAAATAAATTCAGAGTGGAGGTACTGAAAGCTAATCTGTAAAGAAATCTATTTTTATCAGATGACAAAGCAGCTTGAACTGATCATGAAATTGTTGTTTAAGTTGTAGCAGTGTTTTTCACTGCTGCTGGTTTGATCCAAAATCTGCCAAAAGAGGCTGAAAGACTCCAAGGAACTACAATGAGTTTTGGTTCAAATAGAAGTACTTCAAAGAACTGACTTAGTGGTTAAATATTTGTTTAAGTCCTACACTTCTTTCTTGTTGAAAAATCTTTCAGAATATTCCTGTGTGGTTAGGTAAACTTTTGCTTTTCTTTAGAGGTTGTTGATCTCTCAGACATAATGAATAAGATTTCCTTTGTTCAGTAATTTTAACATCTTGGCTATAAAAGCCTTAAGCACAGTGAGTTTTGGTAAGAAAGTCTGGCCCAAAAGTCAGGGCAGATAGTGTCTGCTTGGTTTGTTGTCCTGTAGCTGTAGCAAAAGAGCCATACTGTGTGCTAGACTCTTACATCTAACAGAGACTTGAATTCACTGGTGGGGACCTCTGGTGGTGTAAGAAAACGTTTTAAATCAGTGGTATCCTGCTCCTTACTCCATTCAAGTGTTTCCAGGCAGGCATGTCCAGAAAGCCTATCCATCGAGTAAGAATTGATTACATATCACTGGTTTTCTTGACAGATGTCAGAAACAGAGGCCTGGGAAAAGCAGAGTATATGAACAGGGCAAATACACAAGTACAGTTTCTGGCACTGCAGTGTAGAAATATTTTCTGAGTACTACCTACCTCTTTTTGTTGTGGTTGGTTGGTTGGTTGGTTGGGTGGTTAGGGCTCTTTTTTTTTTTGTTGTTGTTGGTTTTGATGGATCTTCTTTCATATTTCTAATCCCTTTTGGAATCCATTTATGTCTTTGGCCTCCACAACATCCTGTGGCAATGAGGTCTACAATTTAATTATACAGTGTGTGAAAAAGCACTTCCCTTTGTTTGCTGAATATTTTCTGGATGATAATTTCATTTAGTGCCCCTTGTTCTTGTTCTACAAAAATAGTGCCTAATTGCTCCCTAGCCTCCTTATTCATGACTTTTATTATTTTATACATCAAGAACATATCCCTCTGGGTCCTTTTTCTCTAAGCTAAAGATGCCTAATCTAATATCCTCTTCTACAGAAGCACTTCTATCTTTGATCATTCCCTGCCTCTCTGTCTCATTTTAGTTTTACTGTGCACTTTAGTGGATGGGGACACCAGAGTTGCAAGTAATAGTGGGCACATGGTCAGCTCTCAGTACACTGAGCACAGAAAATGAATTAATCATATAACTTGTATATTTGAAACAGGAATGTATTAAAATGTTTTGTTATGGCTTTGGAGTTACTCTGCAAGTTTTCTATTTCAGATCCTTTGAAGCTCACTTCAACATGAATACAAGGCTTTTCAACCTAAAAATCTCTACTGCCTGCCTGATTCCCTGCTCTGAATTTCTACAGTATGAGCTGCTATGAAGAAAGGAAAGAAAACTATGAGATAAATATAAAATATTTGCCCCTGATATCAGCATTATTTTAGGATAGTTTCCCAGGAAATTCACTGGTAAAATCTTCTCTTCATTGATAGGAAAAAACCCTGAGAAACACTAACATTGTGGGTCAGTTGGATGGAAAAAGTTGGTTTTAGAATTTTCAGTTATCATGGCAGTCAAAGACTTTTTAGCTTAAATTTGGTCTTCAAAGTAGTCCATCAGCATTTGTATGAGTTTAAAAAAAAAAATATCTGGAATTTTCTCCTTGAAGAGTTTACTATTTATCTGAACTCCTGCTATGCATTCCAGTTTGTGCTCTCTGCTTCAAATGTTTCTTGCATTGTTTCTTCATGATGGCCGAAAAAAAAGTTTTTCCCAAAAGTTAGAGGGAAACCCATGTGGATGGCCTAAAGAAAAATGACAAGATAAAAACTGTGGATCTTTGTGGTCTGTGGGTTCACATATGTTTGTCAGCTTTTGTAATCTCTGAGTGACATTTGAGTGACAACACACAGAACATAGTGAAGTACCCAGAGGAACAATTCTTTCCTGAAGACAGTTGTGTTGGATAACAATGCTGCCAGGATTCAAGACAGACACTTGAAAGAAACACAAGGAATTGTTTCAGTGAAATTTCATATAATGAGAAATATAAAGGCACCTGATTATTTTCTGTAAGGAATATTAATAGGCTGTCCTTAATTTGATTACTGCCTTTGCTAATACACCTGTAAAACTAAAAAACACTTGGACCTGATGAAGCCAGGATGTAGAACTGCATTATCTTCTAAATTTAGAATAAAATTATCTCCTTATTTGCATCAGAGTCTTTATATGTTTATATAGGAATGGTGGAATATCTGCAACTTTGTGAAATGGTTGAGATCTTTTGGAACAAACGGACAGAATTCCTCTATATTTTCTGCTTCTCTTTTAAAGGGATTCCACTAAAAACCTGTGAAATAGATAAGAAATATCTCACAATTTGTGAGGTTGTGAATAATTACAGAAATACTGAGCATTTTTTTAAACATTTACATAGATTAAAAATGTCTGTTATTTAATGCATAAGATTGAAATTTTTTTTCATATTTTTGAAGATGTTTCTTGCAAATGGCATTAGAATAGTCCAGCACAGTGGGGCAAGGTCCTATAAGCTTAATAATTAACAGAAGAGTCTTGTAATTTAATTTTAGGATATGACATCATATATCTGACTATAGTCAGTAGATTTCTGCTAGGAATTATAATGTCAATTACACTGTATTTAACTACTATCATTGTATCACAGACTTGTTTTTAATGACTCCCTTTGTGGGAGTTCAAGTCCTTTCTTTTAATAAAGCTATTTCACATTTTGTCCTTGCCAATGTCAGTTTAAAAGAAATGAATACTTCCTATCTGTCTTGTTAAGCGAGATGACCTGTCCAACCTCTCAGTAGAAGGTTTGGATTCCCATTAAAAGTTTTCAGTTCTCTCCTTTCCTTTCAGCTCCTGTGTGTGCTGTGTCTTTTGTAGATACTTTTTCAAAAAATAAATGACCCAGTCAGAAGTAAAGAAGATTTTGCCCAAAAACTTTAAATTTGCAGCAGAGTGATAGTGCTAGATCAATATTTGCATTAGATAAGGTGAACTGGTTGCCAAAATGAGAAGATCAATGTGACGATTACTAACCCTAGAAAAAAAGTTAACCTTTAGGTCCTGAAAGGCTTAGTTAATGTGTAGAACTGAGTAAAAAAAAAAAAAAAGGGGTGTCTGATGTTACTTAAACTTTCAGGATGAGTGCTAAAATCATTACCCTGATTAAAAAGAAAGGCAAAGATGTGATATTTCTGTTAAGTAAAATGTTTGAGCTCTTTGATAGGACTGATATTGGTTAGCAGCTCCATTCTGGGTTACCTGACAATAATAATAAAAGAGTGATAATACGATAAATATCACAAATTTGCCAAGAGTGATTTATCTGGTCTATGAATATTAGACTCTAATGTAAAGGGGATTATCCCCAAGAGATATTGGGTAAATACAGATTAGAAAAAAGCACAGAAAAGCACACTGATGATGGCTCTTTCCCTAGAATATATTTGTTCTATACTTTATTAACGTGTAATATGAGCAATTTGTGTGATATTAGCAATAGTGAATGCTAATTCTGCTCCCTGCTTTCTGCTTAAACCTTTTTTTTTACTTTTTCTGCCATAAATTCAGCATAATGGATCATAAATTTACAATACAATAAATTACAATGAGTTTCCATATTTTCCAATAATTTAATTTTCATCAAATATAATTTCAGACTATTTAAACAGGTGTATAAGTAGTTTTTCATATCTCTAGCTGCCTGGATCATCCTTAACATCATTTTAAAATACAGTTACAGCACTTAATTCACTCTTTTGGGATAGTAATTGATTTTAACATGAAACTGAAATTTTTTAGCAGCTGAACAACCTCTTCCCTCAGCTTATGCAGAAACTAAATGTAAAAAATTGTTAGCAAGGTTTGATAAGGCATTTATCAATTTGTATGAAAGACTTTTATTTTAATTCTTTGATATTCTTTGTTATTAGAAAGGTAGTCCAGAATAATCAACTACTACAGAATATGGTAAAGACTAAAAAAAAAAAAAAATAAAAAATAAAAATTAACTTCTCATTGATATTGTAGTCTTCCTTAATCATTTTTTTCCTTCCACTAGTTCCCTGACAGATGTGCTAACTTACTTGCAGTACTCCTTCTTCTGATACAGATTAAGAATTTCTTGTTTGATGCTTGTGTTATCTGTTTGATCTTTGATTTTATCTTACCCTTATCATCTTCTGTCCTTCCTGCATGTCAAGTGCCAAGGGCATGGCTTGACTGTTCTTAGCATAATGGCCTCAGGAGGCGTTTACAAACCAGCAGATTTTAGAGCATCCTTGAGGCCGTGCTAAAGTTCGCCAGAGGCTGTAATGGCCCTAATATTACCAAGAGATCATGAAGATTTCTGAAAGACATCTTTGTCTTCACCTCTTCTTTGCTATATTATGCAGACTGCTATTGCAGATAATAGTATCCTATATCTTGTTGAAATTGTATAGTATAGGTTATTCTCCTAAAAATTTCAAAACTTTAAGCCAGAATTAATAGAAATATTTAAGCAGTAAATAGTTTGATAACTCTCTCAGAACCATTGGATCTCTTTCAGAGGTCTTGTCTTTGTAATTTTTATTTTCTTGTAGATGCAAACTTATCAAGGCATGGGCTGTCTTCAGCAGCACCATGGACTTCTTTAGTTCATTACAGACCATCAATATGCTTTAGTAATAATATATTCTGAAGAGAAAAGTTATGACCAGACATGTACTAGAGGTGTGCAGTGCACAGTGTCTGGTTACTCTGAGGTGTCAGGGAATCACAGAATGTCTGATGTTGGAAGGGACCTCTGGAGTTCAGCTGGTCCAATGCTGTAGCTCAAGCAGGGCCACCAACTGGCGTCTTACACAAAACCATGTTCAGACAGCTTTTGAATATCTCCAAGGAGGAAGATTTTATGAAATCTGTGCCCGACTCTCCGCCTCAGAGAGAAAAAATGTTTCCTGACATTTACAGGGAGACCCTTGAGTCCCAATTTGTGCACAGTGTCTTTTGTTCTTTCACTGGGCAACACTGAAAAGAGCCCGGCTTCTTGTTCATTTTACACTCCTGTCAGATATTTTTACATATTGATAAGATTGCCTGAGGTTTTGTTCTCTAGAGTCCCATGTCTCTCAGAGCATTTCCTCATATAAAGGATGCTCCAGTCCCTTAATTTTCCAAGCAACCCATCTCTTGTCCTCATCAGCTCCTCTATGAGGATCCTATGGGAGACGGTATCAAAAGCATCAATGAAGTCCAGGTAGACAATAGTCAGTGATCTCCTCTCATCTATCAGGCCAATTGTTTCATTGTAGAAGGCTGTCTGGTTCAATAAGCATGACTTCGTCTTGGTGTAGCCATGGTGACTACTTGTGACTTTCTTCCCCTTGTGACTGCAAAAAAATTCCCAGGAATGAAGTCAGGTTGACCGGCCTGAAGTTCTATGGGATCTCCTCTTGCCCTTCTTGAGTGTAGGAGTGGCATTTGCTCTCTTGCATTGGCCAGGAACTTCTCCCAGTCATCATGACTATTCGGAGATAACAGAATGACCTCACAATGGCAACAGCCCTATAGGCTGACAAATCCCTCAGCACTTACTGTGGTATCTCGTTGGGACCTACGGACCTATATATGTCCAGTTTTTAAATGTTCTCTAATATGATCCTCTTCCACCAAGGCTTAACATTTTCTGGCTCCACACTTTCCTCTTGGCCTCCATGGCCGGGAATTTCTGAAGGCAGATCTTTCTGGTAAAGTCTGGGGCAAAGGAGGCATTCAGGACTTCAGCTTTGCCCATGACTTGTGTCATCAGGGCCACATTTTCTCTAGTCTTCCTCTTGTCACCTTTGTATTTCTAGAAGTCCTTCTATATATGTTTCCCTTTGATGTCTCCAAATTCAAGTTGGGCTTTAGCCTTTCCGAACCGTATCCATGGACACTCAGTGTCTTTGTATTCCTCTCAGATAACCTATCCCTTCTTTTAACTATTCCACAGGTGTCTTTTCATCTTTGGGACTGACCTTCCATCCATGCAGATCTTCTGGCATTTTTGGCTGGCTTCCTGCACTTTGGTATACTCCAGTCTTGAGCTTGAAGAAAGTAATATTTGAATATTAATCATCTGTTAAATGTACCTGTTCCTGGTATCAACTTGGATTGGAGGAGGGAGGTTTTATCCTTTTTTATCTTTACTTCTGCAGAATAAATGTAGCAAAAATAAAAACTGGCTTATTATACTTTATTTTTATATCTTGTACAGAATATTTTTATGAGAAACCAAAACTTAGTAATCATTGAAACATACAAAAACCCTCATATTAGTAAGTATGAGAAGGAATGGTTTCAGCCTGGATTCCATTCACAGACAAAATTTCTGGGAATATAATGGTCTATTTTCCTATAGATTAAGTTTTAGCCTAGAAAACATGCATGCAGATCCACAACATTACATTCAGAATCAGTACATTTCTTCTCGTAATTATTTTTAAACATAGTTTTCACTCTAAATAAATTTAGTCCCTTCTAATGTTTTCTGTATGTCACATTGTAAATGAAAATATTTTTGCCATGTAATAATAGAAACACCTGTATTACAAAGGATTACATCTATAGAAGCAGATGGATATTGAAGGTAAAATTGATATTCTGTAATATTTTAACTGTTATTTTTAGCTTTTAGGTGGTGAGAAAAAAAGCTTTGCAGAGGGAAGAAAAGATCTTTTATTGTCTAGATCTCAGGTGTGAGAAGCACTCTGAATATATAAAGGCTTATCATGAAAAACTGTGACAGGAAATTTCTGTTGAATTCCAGTGACTGCGGTTTTCAACTTTGTACTTTATAAATATTTATCCAACTCCTTAAGTCTCTACCATTTATGAAATTCGTCAGAATTTTCCTGTCATTATATTTCACTATTCAGTCTTTGTTAGCATGTCCTCTGAAACTTTCAGACTTCAGTTAAAAAAAATGTGACTTTACTGCTTCAATACTAACTGCTTTCACATACTTAAGAAGGAAAAAATAGCAACATTGTCACATACCTCTCCTTCTTATTAACATTCAAGAAAATCAACACTTGAATACTCTTAAGGCTATGGCACAAAGTAGCTAAAGGAGGATTTTCTAAAAATTTTTTTAGCACCAACCGCAGATACACTTTATCACAGGAGAATACTTGTATCTTGTGAAGTTATCCTAAAAAGTAAAAAAAAAATGCTAATTTTGAGTTTGTGGTGTTTTAAAAGCATGAATTTATAAAATGAATAGATGTTATCCTGTCATTATAATATATTTGACATTGTTCAGAAAAATTAAAAATTGTAAAATGTTCTTATCAAAAGAATAAATACTTTTTAAAGTCATTGATACAACTAAATAATTAAGTCATGTTACTTTGGAGAGGTGCAAGTCTTCCATAAAATCTCATCCCAATTACACTAAATATTCTCTCGACAAAACGATTTTTAAACTCTGGGAGCATAAAAGCAATCCATATTTACATTTCTGCACTTAGTTTTGTGTATTGTCTGTATCTAATGTAGAATATTTCAGATATTAGAAAAGTGGAGCAATAAAAGAAAGATCATTTTGTGCCATGGGAAAACCTTAAATTTTCTACATTTTAGAATAAAATCAGACCGGCATACGAATGAGAAATTTTGATGCAAGTTTAACTGTATGCTAAGATTTCTGCCTTCACTCTCATAATTAGATATCAAAGGGGATATGGTACTTATGAATTAAAATCATAATACAAATAAGTTAAAGTTTTCACTTTGTTAAAAAGTGAAAAGCAAATTCACTTTGTGGAATTTGCTAGGCTACTGGATTCCCCCTAATATCATCACATTCGCCCTCATCCTAAAGTCGTTTAATGAATATACAGGATGAGGGGTTTTTTCTATGTGTTATTATAGTTTCAGTGTGATCTTATCATTGTTTTAGTAGGGACAAGTTTTTAGTTTTTATACAATGGAACATGCAGAAGTGCAGTGTAGCAAGACAAAATCCCTAAGAATGCACTGGCAAACAGGAAAATTTGGAACAAATATTGAAAGGTTACGTATTCTTTCATTTCCACCAGAAAAAAAAAATAGCTTCAGAATATTCCAGATATTGTTTTGTCTGCCTCTAAATAGTTCTTAGGGATAATAAGCAAATGATATTTTCAAAAATAACATCAGATATCTATTAAATGGTTTCTTTCTAAACAAAAATTAACTTTAAAGCGCATGTTCATAAAACTTTGTGTTAAATCATGAATATACAAATAAACAATCATCAAATATAAAACCGCTTTTCCAGTCTTGGATTTTCTTAGGGGATGCCTTGAGAACAACTTGAATGAGTTGTTCTTTTAACACAGTTGAGCAAATACAGTGCAAGATTTTCAACCAACCTTTGATTGAATTTGCTTTGACAATACGTCCAACCTTTTGATGATCTTCCTGCAGGAATGTTTGAAGGATTGAGTTTTACTGGCAAGAGCATTAGTGGAAAGTAAATTTCAAAGATGCAAAGCCAGGGTTTAAGGCAAATAATCGTAAAAGTTTTACTGGTCCTAGAAAATTCTTTCTGGCTTTGTCTAAGGAAAAATAAAAAAGTAAAATAATAATAATAATAAAGAAGTAATACAGCTGACACTTCAGAAATACATAACAAGTAAGTTAGTATTTTAGATGTTCATAACAAATGGTTCATGAACATGCAAGCTGCAGAGAATGATACAAATTAAACAAAATAAAAACCAAAGCCTGAAAGTATATAATTTGAATGTTTCTAAATTTATTCAAGGATATTATCGTTTGCTTATTTATTTCTTTGTTTGAAGCTATTCCACATGCAGACAATAGGCAATTTTTTTTTAATAAATCCATTGTTGCAAATTATTCACTAAACCCTAATCAATAATGCATTTTGTGGTAGATTCATTTTGACAGATATCACTGTTACTGAAAGTAATGTCTTGTAATAATGTAATACAATGTGAAACGTCATGAACAGTTTTTTGAACAAAGGTTTAAACTGGGAACATAAATTGATACTGTTAGCTCCAAGTCACATTTATCATAAATGAGAAAGAAAGTTATACAATTTAATCATCTCTCTAAACACTCTTGAAATGAAGAATGAAAAAAGACTAATAACATATTGAATTATTAATAAAAATAAATAATAATACATTGGAAAACTAATACTCTGAACTAATAGTCTAAACTGAAACACATTACTGCATTTTTTGAGATCTAGAAGTACTCTCAACTACAACTGCATATTTAAATAACCTAAGTTTTCTGAAACATCCAGAAAAAAATTAAATATCTGAATATATTCTTTATTGCCAATTGGCCTTATATTTGAGATATACATCTTCTAAGCAATACAATTTTGATGATATATTGTGTTAATGCATCCCAATAACCATGTTGGTTTGATGACGTACACACTTTAATGACAAGCCAGCTGGTGGCAAGTGAAATTCATTTTGCAGCTGTAGTTCTGTTGCTTTGACAGATTATGTAATTAAAATTCTTTATATAAATAAAATATATTTGAACTTTATTTTTGAAAGTTACACTTTCATTTCATGCATGCATATTGAGAGAGATATATTTAGATATTTCTGAGAGATTACAAAACACCTAAGAAATTTGCTGCATGTTTTGAAAAAATCTTCTCTCAAGATTTTTTTACTATCTGTTTAGGGCTATTTTCTATTCCGTAATACCTTCTCTTTAGGTTCTTTTGTCCTTCTGGACATTTGGACTATAGATATATCGAACATATAGAGTTAAATTTCCAAAACTACCTTTATACCCCTAAAAGTTATCATAGCAGTGACGAAGAAAGGGACTTGAGAAAGCTAGTTGGAAAAAGGTCCACAGAATGGATTCAGTGCATGTACTTTGTTATCGGTTTATCCAAGTATTTCACTGGTGGGCTTCATAACAAAGCTGATAATTGTCTGAAAAGGGTTTTGGGGAAATATGAGTGCAACTTGATGTACAATAGGTAGGACAGGGTAGATCTTAGGAGTTTTAAACTTTTAGAAGGCATACATACTGCTTGAGCAAGAAAGGGCTCTAGATGAAGTTCCAAACCTGCAAAAGAGAGTGTAGTGTAAGAGAAATGGCCATAACAGCACCAGCGGCATATCCCAGAGAACACATCTACACTGATTTTGAATGGATTAAAGCAAGAATCATACACAAAAGGGCACAGGCAAGGTGAATACAAAAGAATGGTCCAGAAATGAGGTAAATATCTAGGGAGAGGGCTGACCCTGGCTGCTCTGAGACCAAGTCTTTGCTGCAAGCACCTTCTGAAGAAAGTCTAGGTGACGGCTAGTGCAAGATGTAGGGCTACTTTTTAGACCCAGCCGTGGTTCTCTTCCATATCTGAGTTAATCCTGATGCCTTTCTACAGTGGCCTTGGTTGGTTGTGTGGGTGAGAGAGTGTTTTGGTTTTGGGGAGGAGTTTCACTACAAAATCCTATAGATACAGGCAAAAATGAGCTCAAGGAAAGCTTTTTTTTTTTGTGGTTTCTTCACAGAAACACCCAGAAGCACCTCAGATATCTGCAAAGGGTACTTTAATTCCCCCTTTTTTACATTCACCATTACCTTCACAGTGACTCCACATGCATAATATATTACAAAATTAGAAAAAAGTTCCAAATTATATATTATACAATCGCAGAATAAGTTAAGATGGAAAAGGTGCCAGAGCTCATTGTGTCCAAACATTAACCCAACACTGCCAAGTCCTCCATCACTAAAATCACGTCCCCAGACACCTCACATACGCGTTTTTTAAATGCCTCCAAGGATGGTGATTCAACTGCTTCCCTGCGTAACTTGTCCCAAGGCCTGATAATCCTTTTGGGGAATAAATTTTTCCTAATATCCAGTCTAAACCTCTTCTTGTGCAACCTGAGGCCATTTTTTTCTAGTCCTATCACTAATTGCCTGGGAGAAGCGGTCAATCTCCCCGTGGCTACCACCTCCTTTCAGGTACTTGTAGTGTTGAGGATTTCCCCGAGCCTCTTTTTCTGCAGGCTAAACCACCCCAGCTTCCTCAGCTGCTCCTCATCAGACTTTTGCTCCAGACCCTTCACCGGATCTGTTACCCTTCTCTGGACACGCTCCAGCTCCTCAGTGTCTTTCTTGTAGTGAGGGGCCCAAAACTGGATGCAGGATTTGAGGTGTGGCCTGACCAGTGCCCAGTACAGGGGAAAAAGCACTGCCCTAATCTTGCTGGCCACACTATTGCTGATCCAAGCCAGGAAGTCATTGGCTGCCTTGGTCATCTGGGCACACCACTAGACCATATCCAGCCATATGTCAACCAGCACCCCCAGGTCCTTTTCCATCGGCAGTTTCCAGCCACTCTGTCCCCAGCCTGTAGCGCTGCCCGGGGTTGTTGTGACCCAAGTGCAGGACTCGGCTCTTGGCTTTGTTGAACCTCACACGCTGGCCTCAACCCATTGATCCAGCCTGTCCAGATCCCTCTGCAGAGTCTTCCTGACCTCCAGGAGACCAACTTGGTGTCATCTGTGAACTTACTGAGGGTTCACTTGATCCCCTCGTGCAGATCATCAATAAAGATGTTAAACAGGAATGGCTCTAACACTGAGCCCTGGGGAACACCACAAGTGAATGGGCTCCAGATGAATCTAACTCCATTCACCATCACTCTGGGCCTGTCCATCCAGCCAGTTTCTCCAGGAGAATGCTGTGGAATTAGTGTCAAAGGCTTTACTGAAGTTCATGTAAGCAGTGTCCACAGCCTTTCCCCCATCGACTAAATGAGTCACCGTATCAAAGGAGATCAGGTTGGTCAGGCAGTACTGGCCTTTTATAACCCCGTGCTGGCTGGGCCTGATGCCCTGGTTGTCCTGCACACGCCATATAATGGCACTCAGGAAGATTTCCTCCATGACCTTCCCCAGAACTGAGGTCAGGCTGACAAGACCATAGTTCCCCGGATCCTGCTCCCAGCCCGTCTTGTAGATGGACATCACATGGCCAGCCTTCAGACCACTGGGACCTCTGTGGTTAGTCAGGACTGCTGGCAAATGTTTGAAAGGAAGGGCCTCTTCATATCTGCAAAAGGAGGAAGAAGAACCCTTCATTTCTTTCCTAGTAGCTCAATGCCAGAGATACAAGAGAATATTCCCAGCTATTTTAATATGTTCAAAGAGACTATAGCTGTGACAATGATGGTCCTTTCTCATTTTCACGCTGTCATGCAACAGGCTTGACAGTCATCTTTGTGGTAACCTCTAATTTTGAATGGGTTTGTCTGCACTTTATGGGTTACCTTTCACTTTGATCTCTTTCACAGGTCTTCTGATTTCAATTTTATCTTTAGTCAAGATTCATTTTGTGGTAGCAAAAGGAGTTCTGTCTGATACTCTTCCATACATTTCTACTTCTGTCCTGCACACATAAGCAGCTATGGTATGGATCTATTTTTGTTCATTTTTATCTCATAAAATGCTACCATAGTCTGACAAAAACATAAAATTAATTATATTAACAGGGTCCCCAAAATATGAAATGTCATATAAACTCAAAACTCCGCAATTGTGTTTGTAACTAAATGTTAAAAAAAAAAAAAAAAAAAATTAAAACAGAGCATCATTTTCTGCCAATTTTTTCATGTGTTTGATCTAATGAAAGGCTGCAATTTCCCCTACACAAATTTACCAAAAAAAAAAAAAAAAAGTCCATAAATCATGATCCCTTCTTTATTCATCCCTTTAATGTAACTTTTGCAAAACTGAAAAAGCTGGAAGACCCTTGAAAGGAAATACAAATGTAAAAATCTTAAAATATTGAATACACACTTACAGATTTCCAAGATCTTTTCCAACCTAAATGATTCTATGATTTTGTATTATGGGAATGTCTTGACAATATTGTTCATGTGATTTTATTGAATAGATAATCTTCAGTTTCCCACAATCATAAACCTAGATAAACTGAAAATTACTGTAAATGTCTCCAAATAACTTAGAGTTAAAGACAAAACAATCTTTCAGACTTCCCAAAAAACCACAATTAATTTATATAATAAATATTCTGGAAGACCTTGGTTACTAAGGGTTGGAATGACCTCTCTGGAATTATCCTCAAAAGCTGTTTTCTCCTAATTTTATTTTAATATACAACATCATGCTACATTGCTTAGCTTAGACTCCCACAGTTAAAATGAGAAGGTTCAGTCTCACTTTTAAAGGATAAATAAAAGCAACAGATAACTATGGAAAAAGGGAATCATGATTTTGTGGATAAAGTTTAAAACTGTTGGGAAAGAGAACAAAATTTATTTGCTGTTAAGCTGCTGGGGTTTTGAAGATTCTTGGGTAACATTTCTATAAAAGACTACTGAATTTTAATATCTGAGTTCAAACCTCAAGGGCTATGTTGTTAAGAATAGCTCCCTAGTGAAATCTGAAGCTCTTCTGGGGAAAGAACAATCTACCTGGTAACATTCAGTTTCAAAAGAAATATAGATCTGTAAATTCATTTCAGGAATTTATTTCTGCTTTTTTTCTTCTTCTTTTGTAATAAAAAGCAGCAGTTAGTGTATAAGTTACATCTATAAATTATTGGAAACAAAGTTAATAAAAGAGAGTGCAAAATCTAAGATGAGCCTTTACTTCTAGGACTGTGAAGTTGTAGTTTAGATCTACGATATTTTCCAAAAGCTGTGCCTGTCAAGTAATATTAATCAGGTTAAGTTATACTTCATGAATATGCAATTTGTTTGTTCATTATCATGGGTTACAATTCCATTTATAAATAATGATCCGGTTTTATTGTTACCATAGATAAATATTAGAGATATAACTTAAATAGTTTTATTAGCAACATTATACCTCAGATCTCCACAGCAACACATACTTTTTGCCACCAATTTTTCTCATGTATTTACTTTTGTATTTGTATTGAGATGTGCCTCATACTTATTAGCTATACATGTTAAACACTTAATATCTATGTCAGAGAAAATGAATTATGAATTCAAAAAGTAAATTTGGGTTTAAGTACAGTATAGTGTTTTATTCTACTACTTTCACATCTGAAGATGAATGCTGTAGTCCGTGAATGCTCCCAATACCAAATTTCTGCTGCTACTGTCATAGAAGACTTACTGCTTAGCTCTTTGGCTAAAAACATTGTTTCATTTCTTTTGACTCCGTGTTTGTAATTTCATGAGTTGGTCTTTATTTTCAGGTCATTCATGCAAAGGAGCTAAATGATAGCACTCAAATAATTAACCTTAGATGATAAGTTAAAATGTTTTTCAGGTCAAAACTCGTGAAACCTAAGAATTAAAAGATTAAAAATATATTTAGCATTTTGAAGACAGGAGTCAAGGTTAATGTGTATATATGCTTTGCCAGAAACTGAAGACTCAACAGTTAGAGATAAAGAGCCAAATATTGAAGTTTGTCTGTGCTACATTTATTTTCAAAATCAAACTGTGAATCATAGACTGATAATGCTGACGAACAAAAATCGCTTTCCTACTTATATCTGACAATCATGCACAGATGAACTGTGCATAGGAAGCTTGCAGAGCCACTGGATGTGTAGGTCTGCAGTCCTTGCCCAGCTGTGCTTCAAATCTTGTGGAAACTGCCTGACAGCTACTGCTGGCATAGGAGGAAGAGTCGAGTCCAGAAATGTTATGTCCTACTGCAGACTGGCCAGCAGGATTGGAGAGGTGACAAGTGGGAGAGCAGGAGCATCACACTCTTGTTAGAGAGCTCGCAGCTGCTGGAAATCAGGCATATGGCAATGGTTTGTAATTATTTATATTTCTTTAGTGTCTAAAAGCTCCTGCTGGGATCAATGCACCACTGAATAATCTCTTACTGTTTAAAAGATGGGCCCTATTCCAAAAAGTTCAGGATCTGAAGAGGCAAAGCAGAGAGATAAAACTACTACTTTTCAAGAAGAGAAAGAGAAGACGTGGTTGATATGAATCATGCCCATCTTATGTTAAAAAAAATTTAGACTTTTTTTATAAATAATTATTTTGTGGAATGCAAGATGGAGAGACATGTAGGCAGAAACATCTAAATGGGAAGAACGAAAAGGAAAAAGACATTGAAACAGAATGCAAAGAAAGTGAAGAGAGAATAAAAGAAAAAAGAGAAGGAAATATGGATAAAAAGAATTCGCTCACAGAACTTTAGAAAGTAGAGAAATTTGATAGTTCCCACTTTTTGGCTAATCTTTAATACAGTAGCTAATATTAATCATTGAATGTAGTAAACATGTCTAGAGACACCTAAAACAAACTTTTGCATCCATGTAGTTTATGTTTTCTGATGGCGTTACTAGGTAACTTAGTCCAACTCAGTTGTCTAAACCAGTGATTTTGATAGTGAAAAGTTATCAGAACTAATGTTTTTCTGGTTTTATACCTCAATATACTGGGTATATGAAGTCACAGCCAACAAGCACACAAATTGAGTAGATCAGGATATTGTTTGCAATTTAAATGAATTTCATATTACAGAAAAAAAAATATTCTGTCATGAAAACAAACTATACAAATTGTAGTCACAATGAAAGGCTGCTTAGGGGCTGTAGACAGGAATAAGTCCAGTGAATTTCAATGAAATGAAACAAATAATTAAAAAAAAACTCTGAAAAAACTTTGGCAAAATTAAGAGGTGTTAAAGGTCCCAATATGAGATGTGGTTTGCAACCCTAATTGACATTATGATATTACCTATAATTGTATTGTTATAGGTCCTCAAGATCTGCAAATATCAATGCAGTGGGCTCTGGTGTTACATTTCCTGTTTAGTGAGGTTTTTTTCCTTTTCATTTTGACTAAGTTATATCTGCAAAAATGAAAATTATATGTTTACAATGACCTGAAGTCTGTAAAACAGAAACAATCAAAAATAAAATTAGATTTCTAATTTGAGGTAACTTCCTTTAGTCTCTTATTATGGAATCATTAAATTAGCTAACTTAATAGTCTTTTCATCTTTTTTTCTTCTATGTAAACTAATGATCTTGGAAAAAAAAAATTGTTATTTATGTGTTCATTAATAAAAAGAGCCTTGAATAAGTGCTTAATGTACAAGGATTTTATTATCCTTTCTTTATCTCTAATTCTGTCAGAGTGCAGAATACAGACTTGTTTTGCTCTTTCTTTGGAGGAATATCTAATTATTTCTGTGTTGTGAAAAGCAAGCTTAGTGTCATAGGTATATGCCTGAAAACAAACAGTGAATTCAGTGAAGTTGCAATAAGAACAGAAGTGATTACCTGTCAGGATCTAAGAGAAGTAATCATGTTCATTTACACCCATAAAGGGATACTTAATTCCTCAGTGCTTAAGAAGCAATTTGTGAGTCCCACACGCTTAGACACACACAAAATTACGTTAACTGTGATTTGACAGTAGTACTATAAATTGTCGAGGGTATCTGATCCTCCATTCTCACTCAAGCCCAAGGAATATTAATATGAGGAAATTATTATTATTATTAATATTATTATTATTATTATTATTACTACTACTACTACTACTACTACTACTACTACTACTACTACTACTATTACAGGAAATAATTATTGATAAGACAATATGGTATTAACTGAATTTTCTTCTTGAATGGGCAGATATATGCCAACATTTGAAGAAACAATTATTTTCTGAAGGACAGCTAAAAATTACAGGTTTTGCGTTCCAAAAATAAGTTTCTTTCTGGCATGCATGGAAGGAACTTTCTCTGCCCCCACCTCCTAAAATTCAGAGTAAACTCATCATATAACTGAACTGAATATCTGGGAAATGGAAGAAAACACTAACCTAGGAAATGGGACAGTATGAAGGAGAATGTATTGGGTAAAAAGTCTTTGTTTCCTTGGGAGAATCATTTGAATTTTAGAATAAAGTATTATCAATAACTTGAACATTTGAAGGACGTTTGTATGACTTCTTCAGAGAAGGTATAATGTATTAATTACAATACTGTTGTTTTATTGTGGTTTTTTAAAGCTTATTACCTTATATTATAAAAAAGAGTTCAAGTCCATGATGGTTTTCTGGGTTTGCTATTTATATACATTTTTTAAAATAACTAACAGAAGTTTACCTAGGAGATTAGGAAGCTAATCATTCCAGTTCTCTCTAGTAATTGACATTTATTTTACCACTCTGTTATTCAGACTTCATTTGAATTCATTATACATGAGACTGTCCAAGGTGCCAAGGAATTAGACTTGGTCCAGGAGTCAACTGGATAGATTCTTCTCTGACCCATTGCTCATACTTACCTCATACACTGTTACTGTGCACACCTTCCTGCAACCTGGGCACCAGTTAGTTATGCTATAGAAAATTACTCTTTTTTTTGTAATCCTATAGAAAACAGTAGTACCAGGTTGCTGACCTAGAGTTCTGTGTACATAAAAGTGCTTACACAGAGGGTAGGTACTTGGTGGTTTAAGCTGGTTTTATACATTCCATTAATTTTAACACAGTTGTCAGAAGATGGGGTTGCATAGGAGACAATTAAGTGGAAATCCCGGAATCTGAATTTTGAATGTCTTGAAGGCTGAATCTGTCCTGTAGTATCAGGTCGGCCTCAAAGGACAAATTTTTAAATCCCCTCTTAGGACGGAGCCAGTGCTTCATATAAAATTTGAAATCAGTGCGTTTCCACTTAAGATTACTTTTTCTGTGACATTATAGTTGGAGGGAGTGGTTGTTTAAATAGCAAGTAATAATTTATTGAACAGCATAGTAAAAATAAAAATACTCAATTAATGGACAACAGTTTATTTAGGCGGTGATTACATGTAAAGACAGGTCAAATTCCTTACAGAGAGCAAAATTTCCTCTCCCCTCAACACATGCTTTGAGTCAAAGACTATTCATCTGGGTTTTCCATCTCTGCATATTCTTTTGGCATAATAACAGAGGGTTAAATTCCCTTTGCTAAAAAGCAGAGATAGGTTCAAAGGACTGGAATTTCAGCTGTATGGTCCCCAAAAGAGCAAAAGAAAGAAAAGGTGTGCTGAATCACTATTTTAGTGATGTCTTTCTCATTGCAAAAGTCCCTCTTTGAGTATCTAGTGGGAAAAACAATTGATTTCTGTGCTATCCTCTAGAAAACTGACTTATCTGCTCCACTTCAGGACAGAAATCTGAGTCATGATACAAAAATATGATGCCTTCCTAATGAGTTAAATTAAAATTTGACTACAAGTTCTTATGAAATCAGGACAAATATCTGTTTGATTTTTCATTGAAGGCTATGAATTCTGGGTGCAGAGTGGGTTTTCTTTCTGGGAAATGGAGAAAGTGACGTGGTAGTCACTATGAGAAGTTTTGGCTATAAGTCAGTACATAGAGAACTCACACACTCACGCTTTAAACAGAGTTCCTACTGTAAGCATAAACTCAATTATATCTCATGTCACAGTTAACTAGCTCACAATATAGTAGTGACCTGTTTAAACCAAGCCTAATGCTTCAGCCAAAATTGGTTTGGCCTTTTCTTCACTTCCAAAATTCTGTTTCCAGAAATCCCCCTCAAGCTGGTGGGCTGGCACTATTTGCTTCATTTTCAATCAGTGCTAGTGCCACCACTTTCCACCTTTATTACTGCTTTGTAGTAATATAGACACGCTGACTAGTTTGGAAATGCAGTGCGCAAAGCAGCCTTGGGATGTTAAAAAACACAAATAGTTTTACTGCTCGATGAGGAAATATGATTTACTTCTAATCTTAGTTTAGAGCCGATGAAGAATTTTAATTATTGTTTCTGTAACTAAACTAAAATATCAAGATGTGTCTATATGTAATGTAACTAATATCCTCCTTGTTAAAATACCATCACGTGATAGGATGTTTATTTTATTCAGATACAGCTTGCAGAAAAGAGAATAACAACTTCTGATAAATTTAATTTTTTCTTTTCCCTAGCCTTATGAAAAGATATATGAGAGATATTGTTATTAATGTAGTTTTTTATAGAAGGTCATAGAGTAAATTTTCACTGTCATTGGAGATATGTTTTCAGAAGTCATCCATACACTACCAACAAAACAGAGCAGTTAACACCTGAATTTGTTGTATGACTATGTCTTGTATTCTGTAATAAAGTTGGAAAATTAAGATATCTATTTTTGCATATACATGTGAACTGAATTTTGGATACAGTCTAGTTTTGGTACTGACTTGTTCCTTGTTTAAAAACAATCCATATGGAGCAGTAACAACTGTGGAATTTGAAAGCAAGCCTCTTCTTTCTCTCTTTTTTTTTCTCTGGGAAGACAAAATAGCTTGAGAAAGCCTACTGCATGCTGTTTTTTTATTATCTAACTATGTTAAACAGTTGATTTTTTTTTTTTCCCTTTAATGCAATCTCTTTCCATCTCACCATTGTTGGAGGAGACACACAGAATTCAGTGCTGGCAAAGTAATTCAGTCTCACCGAGATGTAAATATCTGCAATGCTCCTGTTTATTTAGTGTTTATTTCCTAACAATTGAGATTTTCTCTTTCTTTTGGCCCTTGTGGGACAGTCAACAGAGAAGAGAAGAAACAAATGAGACAGGGTTTTTTTGTTGTTGTTTTTAAGGAGTCCATGTTTGTTCACTGTAATTGTGTAGACTTCTCTTGAATGTGAAAACACATTGGTTCACTGACCATGTGGCTTCAGGAAGATCTGCTTTGGTTTATTATCCTTGACCCTTTAGTGCCTCTGATCTTTACTGTTCCAACTTCTGATTCTTGATAAATGCATTCCTTCTACAGAAACATGTGTGTGTGACCTAAATAAGATTGCTCTCCTCTGTTACTATGCATTTTATTTGCTGACCATTAATGGGTTGGGGACATTTTATGACATACTCCTTTTCCATACAAAAAGAAGAATTTTACACCTTTCATAGATGTGTTATACTCACATATTTGTTATTTTCTGGGAGAGGGGGGTTGTTTGGGTTTTTGGGCGGGTTTTGTGGGGCCTTTTTTCTGATTGGGTTTTTTGGGTTGCTGTTTTTTTATTTTTCACAAAATTAATCAATTCTTCTGTAGCATTTAAGCAATCATTTCCAAAGCGAATTATAAACTCATATCAGTTTTTCTCTGTTTCCAAATTTTGTTCTCACAATTTATATTATTTTGTCTATTCAAGTTTCCCTTATATTACAATCCTAGAGCACTTAGAAAGTTAGATATATTTTTTCCAATCATATTGGTTCTTGAAGAACTAAAAGCTATTCAGTGGAAAGATTCCCGTTCTTAAGGGACTAAACACAATTGAGCTATACTAGCATACCACAAAGTTCATATTTAAAGGAAATTATATGAACAACCAAGGAGAACTAAGCATGTGAAGATGTTGATCTATAAATATTTAGAAAATTAGATAGATGCAGTTAATGTACATTATATATATATTTATATGATTTATCAATTTAAAAATATAAATATGCATTAATTATCAACAAGTGATAATTTGATTATAATAACAATACTATTTATTTTATTATTATAAATAAATATGCAGCTGTATAATTGTTAATATTTGAAGCACAGAGGTTTCAAAATTGGTATCTCCTTTAAATAATCAAATGAAGATGAAGCACATAAATCAAACTACTAAAAGGGCACCCAAAGTTAGTGAAGGTCCAATTTCAGTCCATTGTATTTTACTGAATAATTTTCTACGACTGAATGAATTCTTCTCAGCCTTTCCCTCATACTACCCTACTATATGTGTCTGAATGAGCCATTGTTTTTTACTGATCTAACAGCAGTGTAGAGGTAAGATCTCAAACGTTACAATAGTAAAAGATGATGCTTTTAGTGATTAATTGTTATGAAGCAGTGAGCATTATCTGTCTATTAAAGTATATTATACTGGAGATTGCAAATCACTATGGGATTGTTCCTTTGCATTGAATTTTCTAGAGGTTGCCTAAAGTAAGAGATGTTAAATACATGAAGTACCATAAGGAATATTAAAATTGGTGCATTATTTCTTGAAATTGATAACATCAAGTGGTTTTTTGAACAGTGGTTGAATTGCTTTACAGATTTACACGATAGATGCAAATTAAAGATGCAAGTAAGGTTTTCCTGTAATTTCTTAAGGTTATCCTGCTTCAGCTCAAAATCTCATTTCTATATCTTTTTCTGGACAATATTCTAAGATGATGAAAACACTAAGTCTTTTTGTTCTGTATTATTCCTTCTCTTTCTACTGTTTATTCCCACCTGAAGTCAGAATCTCAGATTGTGGCATCAATCACAGCACAACAATGAAAAGTGATGTCATAAAGGAAAAATTATTATTTCAGGTGAGAGAAAGAAGCTAAAGCGTATTAATTTTTCAGAAACAAAGAAAGGCTTTCATACAAACGTCTTATGTAATATAGAATAATGGAAACCAAATACAGTCAATATAAAGTGTGACTACAGGTACATTTTTTTATTTAAAAGATCTTTTTCTGAGCTGTGCTTCAAGAAGAAGTGATCGATAGGTGATGCAAATAGAAATAGACAAAGGGTGGAATTACATCTCAGTGGCATGAAAAACAAAGAAGCTTTAAAATTTTATTTCTTTGCCTGTTTCCACTCTAATCCTTTTATTGTTTTATTTTCCTTTATCTTCTCTTTTTTTCTGTTTAAAAATTACTGAGTCATGACATTACCAGTTGACAAGAAAATGAAAACACTATTTTTTTTTAGTATATTGGGATTTTTTTTTATTGTCTGGTTAATTTGATTGCTGAAATGCACAATCATGAGTATCTGAGACCGACTGCAGTTATACTACTGAAATCAGAAAGGGTGAAATAGAGTTATAGAACATCCTGTGTTGGAAGGGGCCCACAAGGATTATCAAAGTCCAGCTCCTGAAACAAGACACCCCAAGAATCATGCCATGTGCCTGAGAGCTTTGTCCAAAAGCTTCTTGAACTCTGTCAGACTTGGTGCTCTAACCACTCCCCTGGGGACCCTGCTCCAGGGCCCAATCACCCTCTGGGTGAAGAACCTTTTCCTGATATCCAACCTAAGCCTCCTCTGATACAGCTTCCTGACATTCCCTTGGGTCCTGTGGGTATCTGTGGGCCACCAAAAAGAAAAGTTCAGTGCCTGTCCCTCCACTTCCACAAAAGATCTTTGCCCAGCTGGCGATGCTGTGCCTGATGCACCCCAGATTGGCCCTCCTGGCTGCCAGGGCACTGCTGACTCAGATTCAACTATCAATCAACCAGGACCCCCAGGCCCCTTTCTGCAGCACTGCTTTCCAGCATCTCATGTCTATATGTACATCCAGGGTACGTATGTCCAGGTATGGCCCCATCCCAGGTGCAAAATCCACACTTGCCTTTGTTAAACTTCACACGCTTGGTGATTACCCGTCTCTCTAACTTGTAAAGGTTTCTCTCCAGGCCCTCTTTGCTCCTCCCAATTAAGTATCATCTAATCCTGATTCCAAGTTGTTTAAGAAGATGGTGAAGAGCACTGGCTCTAAGATGGATCCTGCAGAACCACACATGTAACACCATTTAATATAACCCTTTGCACGTGACTCACGAAACAGTTGCTCACTTGTGTTTACTATCTCAAATATTTTATAGTATGATTAAAAAACCCTTCAGTTGGATACATATTGTTACAAGTCATATAACTATGAACTAAAATTTACCAAAATTAAAATATATCCTCCAGAAATGTACTAGAATTTATTTTTTGCTGAAAAAAAATAAAGATTTTAGTTTTTTACTTACAGAATTGAATGTCAAAAGAAGTAATAAAAGTGAAATCTTGGGCCAAATAAAATTACTGACAATTCTTTCACTTATTTCTCTGGGGCAATTGATGCCTTTTTTTCAGTGACAAAAAATTGAGGCAGACACAGCAGTAGCAGGGAAAAGAGTAATTACCTTGGTTTTACTAGGATCCTTGGAGCAAAGCCCATTACAGACGGAAATACGGCGGCAAGCACCCGGGCCCCCCATGCATCCAAGTGCCGTGAACTCAGAGCACGGGTACACACGGGTGCAGGAACAGGCTAAGCCCCGAACACGGGTACCAGAACCCACCAAAACCAACCAACCCACCCACCCCCAGTACACAGTTTTTACGGACTTCACAAATTAGCATATCAATCTAAAATCCCCAGTAAGAAATGTGACAGATTGAGTAACAGTCCCCCTACCCCCTCAGCCCCCCTCAATGAAATTCCAGTCTAGTTTACAAAAAACATGTTCCAGAGAAAAAGAGGCACATCAAGGTTGGAGCCTACAGCTCTGAGATAGTGTAGAGCTGTTGACGTTTCACTGGGTATGTTTCGTCTTCTTGCCTGGTAGGACCCCCAAACTAAGCTACATATCAGACTACAAGAAATATAGGTATGTGGGGGATAGGATACAAGGGATATGTGTAAAGGGTACAAGGAAGGCAAGGGGTTTAAAATGAAAAAGACCTAAAAAACCATCAGGCATCACAATTATTCTCTGATTGATAGTTATCTACCCTATATTTCGTTGGGTTTCTCAAAGAAAAACTCTATTTATTTTAAGCAATACTCAGTACACTAAAACCATCTAAGCAAATTGTTTTACCAAAGTTCTTTTAAAATACCATAAAAATTGTGTAAATTCAAAGTTTTACTGGATTCCCTTCACGCACAGGAGGACCTAGATGACCCTGTACAAGGCTGAAGAAAGATCGCATGTGAACTAAAGCCATGAATAATTCTGAACAAATTTACCCTGAGTTTGTTTGAAATATAGAGTAACAGTACCGCTTTATAACAGCACACATATCAGAATTGGGCTTTAAACCTGAGCTCATATGAAACCACATTGCAACTAAATTATAATCAAAACAATATCAGTTTAAAACTTCAATAGTCTTTTTCAGAATCTCTCATTTAATTTGTTATAAAGTTCTGCATTTTACAAACCCATTAATTTTTTTCACAGAAGTGCCAGAACAGCCAGCTCAGTCTCGCATCAGCATTACACAGCAGGGCTTTAAATAACTTAATTAATTTGCAATTAGTAATGTCTCAGTTCAAGTTGAGGTCTCACTGAATTGGTTCCCGAAGCTATAGAGTCCCACATACAGTAGCAGTAACCTTATGTTAAATGTAACAGTAATAAAATAGTGGACCTGTTGGAATGCTAAATACCCCTAAGAGTCTCATTCAGCACAAAACTCAGTAGCGACAGTATTTTGGACTAAACCATGTCCTTGTAGCAGAACACTGGGGAAGGAATAAGAAAATATGATTTTGCTTTTTAACTTTATGCAACCTGAATGACAATGGACCTGGAAAGCAAGCTCTGCTTTCTTTGTGCTGAAGAGATGAGAAGACTGAGAGAAATGAAAATATGAAGACATCAGAATTTCCCCTTGTCTCTGCTCACAGGTTAGTGTTACTGCCACCCATAAATTTTCAAGCGAGACAAACTCCCACAGAATCCAAAGAAAACAACTCAGAAAAAATCAAACGGAAATGTAGTAACAGCACATTTTCTTGTTGTTTTCTATAGACTGTTTGGGACCCAAAAATTGCATGCATTGTGTCATAGGATTTGTGCAAGGACCAGAAACCATTCTTACATTTCCAAAGGGGTTCAAAATTCAGGCCTAGAACACAGGGTGTAAAGTGGGATAAGACACTTTTTAGGCTTTTTTTGTTATATTATGAAAGACTTAGAGACAAAGTAATTTATCCAGAAAGAAAGTAATTTATTTTGAAAAAAGTCTCTAGATGTGCTGTATCATTCCTCATGGAAAGCAAAAGCTCTGTTTTATGTATATTGTCATAAATATTTTGAGACTTAGCTCTCTTAAATGCAGCCAACCAAGATGATGATACTAGTTTCAAAGACTGGAGCAAAAAGAGATTCCAAATAATGGGAAGGAAAAAGAAAAAAAAGAAGAAGAAGAAGAAAAAAATAAAATAAAAAATAATCCAAGATTTTGGAATTTCTAATAATTGGCATCACAAATTCAGCAGGGAGAGGAAAGAAGAGATCTTGAAACACAACGAGGAAGAGCAAAGTGTGACCTTGTCAAGAAAGGACACATCTTAATGAAAAATCAGTACCATTATTTTGTCTGGAACAACGAAGTTTTCGCATTTTGCTTTTGATTGCAGTAATCTTCAAACTAGCATAAAAGTGGATAATGAGAACAGGCAAGCTAAGAGACTTTTCCTGACCTTCTCATACTTATTACCTAAGTTTTTGCTTATGCATTATGCATCTGTTTAGTCAGGTTGGTTTGTTCAGTCAGGCTACTTTGTTTAGAAATCCACATCTTTATTTCCTGTATTTTTGTTGTACCATGTCTTTTTTTTAAGTGTATTTGCTTTGGATAATAGAATGCCATGGCCTTCGCTGGTTCACTTAAAACACAGCTGTTTGTTTTCTTTGAAAAGAAAAATGTCTTGGATCTCTTTAATACAGTAAATAAAAAAAGCGTAGTAGATGACGTATTGATGGATGCTAATGAATATGGATGCATATTGCAGCACCTTTCCTTAAAGATGGTATAGCAGTGGCCAGACCCCTCCCCGGCTGGCAGAGGTTGCCTGGCAAAGAGGTTTAAGAGACTCTGAGAGGTGAACATAAAGGTAAAGACATGGAAATGCCCTTTGACACAAAAATGACTGGACTATTAGGAGCCTCTTCTGGTGCAGGACAAGCATGAAGTGATTCAGCTTAGCCAACATAGGCCTATGTGAGATGCACACTTTGATTTTTAATTCTGAAAGACTCCCCATGTGTGTCTCACCACAACAGTAGAAGTCCACTGCAGGGGAGTTTTATTAGTGGTTTGTTTTTCTTGCAAAGGATGACTTCATAAACTTGCACTTGAGAAAAAAAAAGATATGGGTGTCAGGGAGCAGCAAGAGCAGGTGGCTCCCTGGGGGCCAAGGGCACCAGGAGCAACATGAGCTCCTTATGACTCCCTCAAGGCAGGGTCTGGCCGGTCCCACGGAGCCAGCCAGGATCTGACAGCGAGCGGCACCATGGATAGACTCAGACCCAGGCATGGGGCACCTCCCTGGGAGCTGGAATGGGCCAAGGCCAGGCCAGGAATAGGTGTGCATGTCGGTCCATGGCCAGGCACGGCAGGACTGTGGGGAGCTGGAGCCCAGCCAAGCTGGAATGTTACTGCGGCAGGAACTGCCATGGGGTGCGGTGTTGTGGTCAGGGTGGGAGAAGGATTGGGATCTGGGCAGGGAAAAGCAGGGCTGGCGGTGCCTCAGAGCCATGACAGGGGGAACACGTACATTTCATGTGATGCGGTAAAATAATAAAAAAACAGATAACACGGCAGAGATACTGAAATACCACCAAAAAAGGCAGTGCTAGAGAACAGGATAGATACAATGATACAATCTGACATGCATTTGATCTGAACCTTCATCAGACTTTTTGGTTGAAGGCATTTGGCATCACTTTTGTTTTGCCTACAGCAGTCTCCCTTATACATTCTTGTTGTTTCATTTTACAGAGTCCTGCTCGCCAGGTTTTGTTCTCAAATTTAAACTAGAAGGAAAACAAGGTTAAAAAAAATTGAAAAATCATTATTAAAACTTACACAATTTCTGGTACACACTTGTAGAAACTGACATTGGATAGATTTTCTGAGAGTAGAAGTATCTGTTGAACCTTACCTCCTGGTTTCTTAAGAACTTCCCCAAACCAGACCAACTATAAAAGATTCTTTTCACTGTCCAATTTCTATAGAGGACAAGCACTGAATTGTAGAGACCCCAACTAACATAGCAATTCATACAAACTGAATTGTAGCCCCTGAGAAAGGAGGATGTTTCAAAGATGGGTGGAAAAGAGCTGAGCCAGTTGGAAAACAGATGTACACCACACTTTGCCAAATTATCATTAATGCTTATACATAGTGCACGCATATAAAACACACAGTCAACCAAACGAACAAGGATATTAGAAACACAAAAACATTTTCATCTTTATTTCCATGCCTACACTATTGCAAATGGAACGACGGTGTAAAGAAAATGTCCAGGCACAATCACCAATGGAGGTGTTAGCATTTACAGACAAAACTACATGCTGTGCAATAACTACTGTCACCTTGTGCTCAGAAAACAGAAGTTGTCTGAACTTGATTGCAAGTACAAAATTGGAGGTGACCTTAGAGTTATTATGAATATATGGTGTATGGGGTATTGTTCTCTTTTGTCGTACTATGGCTTTTGAATTCCCAGGAGTAATTTCCACAATTTCAGTCTCAATAATCAGAGTTTTAGTTTTCAGTGATGTTAGGAAATTATAAGTAATATTTGACCATTTTTCCTGCCTTGGTCTATTTACCTGAAAGAAAATAGTCACAAATGTTCTTTAAAAAGCTGAGTCTAACTTGCTCTAGTTTGCAGAAATGTTCGGAATGTTCAAATCCTGATCCCAAAAGATTTCTCTCTGTTTCAGATTAATGAAAATGCGTAACAGATTAATGTAGTAATCTTTGCTGAAATTCTGTAAATGTCACTAAATGAGATTGCATTAGTTTCTGTGCATTTCAGATAGAACATTAACATTTTGATCTGGGATATTAATTGTTTGCTTAGGCTATCTCTGACCTTCACTTTGAAAGAGTCTTATTTATAAGTGGTCCTGTGTTTTAATCAACAATATGATATGGGTTTCTGCCTTTAGAAATAAACATTGTAGTATCCTTTCTATTTTTCTTTTTTCCCCTCCAAATACCTGATATTCTACTTGTAAAGAGGGGGAAAAAGAGCCAGCTTCGGTTCTGAGTTCAGCCATAGTTTGTTTATGAATATTGAATCTACTGGATAAAAATAAATAGAAATCAGCTGCAGCCTGGCAAAGCAGTTGCTTCTGATTCAGTCTCCCTGAATGATCTCATTTCAGCATTTTTTAACCTAATGGAGTTCTGACCTCACAGACTTTTTAATATTATTTTCACTTTACATGGTGCAGTTTATGTATTTAACTGAGAGAACTTTCTGAACTTCCCTTCTACAAGAAAAATACCTCATAACATTATGGAGAAGCTAGACTGCCAGAGAAACATGGAGTTGACTTATTTATTGATAACTCAATATTTAAAAAATAAATATATTTTATTTCCTGTGTGGATAGATAAACTAAGTCTGAAAGAAGTGGTGGCTCTAGTTGTATAAGAAGTTTCAGGTGAAATTATTCCTGGTATACACTAGCTCTTTTTTACAGCTAATGTTTTCCAGCTGGAAACTTAAAACTATTGTTTCATGTTTGCTTTGTGGAGATCAATTTCCATATTAAACATAGGACAGCAAGGGCTGGAGGTCAAGTTGTGTAATAACCCCTTAGATCCTTCAGTATCTAGCTCCACCCTGATGCCAAATCCTGAGAAATACAGAGACCTGAGGCACTCATCTCTTTCATTTACTATTCAGCATGAGGGGTAGTGGAAGAATGGCTGAACACTTCAGCATTCATCTCTCTGGTTTTGCATGATAAAGCCAAAGTGAAATAAATTTTCCTAATAAGCAATCAACATCTTCAAGAATTCTATTTCACATATTGAGGGGCTTTAAATATAGTTTTTTTCCCTTGGAAGACTTTATAGTATTTTACACAGTTTTTAGTGGGAGGGAATTTCCATTGTTTAGAAAGTTCTAACTTTGACTTTATAAAAAGCAGACAAAATTAGAGAAGACAACCTACCTTGAAAGTAAAGTCATTCACTGTAGCTACTGAAACTACTTCTTCACCTGGTGTTTGTGTGTTGTATTTCTACATCTCTAAATTAACAAAGATTAACTGCTTTTTTTAATAACTCCTAATGATGACTCTTACTTGCAGCCCTATATACTTTCTTTTAATCTCAGAAATTTATTGTATTGATTTTGAATTAGAATAATTTCTTTTCATAACTCATAAAATTCACTTTTAAAGTGTTCTCAGTTGCTGCAATTTAATAATTAAATAACCCTGCCTTCAGTTGCTGAGCTATAAGCTATATCTTGTTCACCTCTAGAAATACATTATTTGTATTTATTTTAGTGGAAGTTTTGAATGAAAAAAAAACCGAAAAATGTTCAAGGATACATGAAATTTCCACTTTAATCTAGAAATATATTTTTAAGCGTTTTCTGGGTATGAGACACCACCAACCATCATATTCACCTCACTATTGAGACTTTCAGTGAAATCTATACATTATTTTTTTTTCCAACCCTATCAGAAAGAGCTTATCCCTTAAAAAAACAAAAAAACAAACTCTTTTGCATTATATTTTGAGTTCCTTTTCCCCATTTAAAATGTTTAATAAGACATGAAATACAAAGAGCTTATTAATTTAAAACTATGTGGTTTATTTCCTACAGTATAGTTATGGTCAAACCACTGTTGTTGACTCCATAGTATTCCTGCCTTAATGAAGCTTAGTTTTCAGAAAGAAAAAGAAAAATCATCTAAAGGCAAAACTGGACACTCGTGTCTCAGATAAAATCAGAAACTTACCACAATACTGCTTGGACAAAATTAACAATCATTTAAGAATGCTAGTGTTTGGCAGATAAAAAATTAAGGCAGAAAGCCACTCAGAGGTGCCTCAGGGAAAAGCATAAACATTATCAATGTGATATGTATATTCATAATGCTTCACAGACCTAGAGAAGAATCTTGCAGGTTCCTATGAATGCAGTATTAACAGCTGGATACTTTTACTTTGATATTGATGAACATGACATTTTTGAGTACCTTTTTTTAAAAATCTCTTAATCATCATACCAATTTCAACATAACTCCAGAAGTTCTTTTATAAGAATTAATCTTCATAAAAAATAGAATGCATTCTAAAGTGTATGAATTTTTTTCTAAAAACATTGTACAATAATGCCCTATTTAATAGCTAGAAAATTCTTTATGATTCTACAGAGAGTAGTACAACTAAACCACTGCCTTAATTCAGAATTATCAGCCTTTCTGAAGAATAACTATTTCACACTCTGAGGTAGTTTTCTGTCCTCATTTTATCTTTTCAGTAGAGATAGAAATGTCTTTAGTCCATGAGAATTTCTTTTTCATCGACAGTTTACAGAATTAAACTGAAAATTGTCATGTCTTCTTTTTTGCATATTAATGAAAATATGCTGTGATGACAGCCTATGAACAAACAGTCGTAGGTAAAGGATCTTAAAAAAATACTATGAGAAATACCCTTGATTTTTTCCTAACTCTGCAGTCTTGGTTCTTCTGACAATGAAAAAATCACCCCCTGTTATTATTAGAAACCAAAAGAAGTAGCTCAATGAATGGCTTTTCTTTCCTCAGCTTTGCTTGATAACAACCATGTCACCAAGCTTTCCTATGCTAAGGCACTAAACTTTACACAGAACAAGTTTATACATAATGATGTTTCAAGTATTAAAAAAAAAAAAAAATTGCATTCTTTAGTTCATTAAAAGATTAAAATAACTAGCGGTTTAACAATCATGGGATAAAATCCTGATACAAAGTCTCCCTCAGAAAAAAAGAAACCTTTAACTAAGGCTTCAAATCTTAACTAGCTCAGAAGGATGTCAAAGTGAGCCCTTTGCCTAGGAGTGCTTCCCATAATACATGAAGATTTGGATCTCTCAACAAAACAAATCAAATCAGATGCATCCCAAAATTCAACGGACATTAGTGCCAGGAACACTGGTGGTATTCAGTCCAATTAAGTTTTTGACAATGATAAGTACCAACAGGCAACAATGGTTTACAATTGTGCTTCTACTTCTTCAGGAGTACTAGCTATTATTTTGTATTCACTGATATTTGACAGTGAACTCTGAAGACCTTAAACGAAGAAAAACAGAGTTTCAAAATCACAAGCAGATATACAGGGGAAGCGTTAAATATGATACTGCTGAAGACAGTGTAGTGGCTTACAGTTTCAAGAATACAGCTGGGAAAAATTAAAGAGCACAATGCTATATACAGCTGATATGATGTACCAATAAAGGAAACAGAATAATTCTGCTGGAGGGTAACATATTTCACAGAATAGGACAGTACATGGAAAGCAGGTCTTGCTCTCCATTTGAGGATGGAAGAATAGTTGCAACTTAGCACATATTACTTTTCAAAATCTGTCAAAATTGGTTCAGGTGAAAATCAAAGCTATGGTCTTAATTTGAAGTATGGAAAGTGAGTATAGGAGAAGGAATTATTGATCAGGAAGAGAAATTTCAGCTGCTAGAAAATCACTAACTGCCTATAATTTGAAAAGTGCTTGTCTCAGTTTCTTCAAATATCAAGTTCTCTGCTTACTTGGGAAATTTTCACATGGAAGACATTTCAAAAGAAAGGGTAGGGAAGTGCTCAAGCATGACAAAGTTAGTGACAACTGCCACTATACTCACACCAAATGCAGTTTTGAATGGTGAATTTGAAACACAGAAGTTTCACATTAGAGTTGAAATACTAATCTTTACCTCTAAAGTAGACTGTCTTAAAGCACTAAGCTATTTAGCATGATGTAAGTTAAATGGCGAAACTACGTGAACTTATCATTACCAGCTGTGGCATCACTTACACTCCATACTAACGTATTAAAATTTACTGCCATTTTGAAACATGCAATCAAACTGTAGCCAGATGGAGAAGCTGTTTTAAAGTAGATAAAGTCGCCTCTATGCTTTTGAAATTACCATGTTAAACATTCTGAAAGATAGAAGCTGATGTTCTCCCTGGCACATATCAATCAATTTGCCTGGTACAGTACTTTGAAACTGCACTTCTAGGCCATCTCATACAAATATAAGTAAAGAATGGGGTTTATGTTTTCAGCCTGCACTAATGCCCTCATCAAACACTGTAGTTTAGGATTCTGTTGTAAAAATTGCATAAAATTAATTTGGCTGCTTTTGTTGAGCAGTGTGTAGGAATCGTTGCAAATAATCTTAGAAAAAAATCTGAGGAGTGCAAGATGAAAAATATGTAGACCATTCTACAATGTGAAATGATACAATGGTTTAAAGATTTCCTGAAACTCGGAAAAAAAAAATACAACAAAACATAAGTAAACTGTTATGTATAAATAATGCAATACACTAGTTCTGGCAGTTCACATGATATATTTTAAGTTAGGATCTTTAGGGCCTTTAATTTTCATATGTATCTATACAGATGTGAAAATACATGTGTGGTTAGGCACCTGAATTTTCACTGCGTATTTTTGAAGTCTGTATTTACTAGTGTGACGCGGAAGTAATGGGATATAATAATGGAGATTTAAGAAATGCCATGAAGTCTCCATAGTGACACTACAGTCAGAGAAGACATAATCTTTACTATGAACCTATAACCAAATGTTGCAAGGGAGAGCAAATGAAACTATGTTTTTAGATCATTAATTTACTGTGGTTTAGTACCATGAGCAAAAGAAGCTAAAGTTTTCTCCTGCTGTATAAGGAATTCTTATTAGATGGCAAGCTCTCATATTCTTATCCCTGCAGATGCTAAGTTTTCAAGAGATCAGTCAGAAAACACAATTGAAACTAGTCTGCAAACAACAAACAAAACACAGATACTACAAAGAACAATAACAGAAACTGTAAAGATACCAGAAGAGAAACACAAAACAAAATGTAGGTTTATTATCCAATGGAAAATGAGATTTGGCAAAATAATATTATCTCTAATCTTAGAGATAATCTTAATCTTCAGATTTTAGAGTTTTGGGTTTTTTTACTTTTCATCAAGAGAAAAACCAGACTTGTCTTCAGCACAATGAAAATTCATCTTTTTCATTATTCCATTTCAGACTGGGGTCAGGACACAAAACACTGAACACATTTGTCAACAGAGTATTATACTTTACTCACTGTTTGCCTTTCCTTTTTTTGGTGCACATTAGTTATGAAGGACTATGAGCTCTATGCGACAAACAAACATAAATATTCAAAATTGGTAGTTTAATGGATGAATCTATCAAAACAGCAAAAACCTGTATTATAGATATTTTTTTTTTCCCCATGTGACTTCGTTGCAGATATTTCAGCAAAGAGGTAAAGGCACTATAATACAGATAAGGTGTAATCTAAACTTAATGAGACCCACCAGCTTATCAACCACTGAGAGACAAAACTTGTGATGAAAAGAACTGAAATCCAGGGTCTCGATTATAGCCATAATGTAAGAAATGCAATTTATTGTATCTCACAGAAGTATACATAATTTTCTGCTGGAGACAAGCTCCTGAAGAACTTCCCTTGCAGACATTAATACCTATGTGCGTGGAATAAAAGGCTACTACCTATTTCAGAGTTTTACACACCATTTCCTGCATTTATCCCTCCTGGACTTCTAGGCTTCAAGCGACTTCCAGATGCAATTGAAACTAGCAGTTTGAGAATGATAGTGCCAATCTAAACTAGATTTAAAATAACCTAAAAACCAAAAAACAGGTGAGTATCTAAGCCCATACTGTTAAGAAAAATGGACCAGTATTTTAGGTTTAAAATCAATTCCTCTCTTTGTAGTTACTTACAATAAAAGTTGAATTTAATAGTCCAAGGTATTTTTTTTTTCCTTCCCTTTAGTGGAAATATATGTGGTGTTTATTTGTTAAATTTCCTCATTAATCAGAAAAGATAAAATTTACTGTTCTACGTATTTAATTTCTATAAATCACAACTACCTTGATAAAGAAACTTACATAAAATCTTTTTTTTTCTTTTTTTTTTTTTTATGTGGTAAAGCCACTAATACATAGTCTTGTTATTTAAATATTGTGTCCCTCAGAATGTAAAATAATAACACACTGCCTTTACAGACTCTGGAATTCAGGTGAATGAAAAATCTGCATAAAGCACACATAGACACAAACATAAACATGTGGTTGAGTGAAAGGCAGATTACCAGTGAAAAAGGTATGGATAAGATGAACCAACTGTTCAAAGCAATAAAAAGTTAAAAAGGAACAAAAAGCATCTAGTAATACTGGGTGTATCATGAGACAACTAAAGGATTTGAATTTTTCAGCTTTTAACTACTGTCATTTTAAACTTTACCCTGATTACTATTAATAGAAAAGTTATTACAATTTCATGACCTTCAAAGAGAACAAATTGGTATTCCCTCCTAGCAAACTTACTGGACTTCCAATAAGAACAAATAGTCTTCAGAATGAACATCCTTCCTGTAAGGCTTAATAAATAAATTTATGAATTCTTACTTTTCAGTTTTGCTGTCAACCAGTAAATTAGTTGTTCTTGAATCAGAGTCAGGAATATTGGCAGAGCAAAGTGAAAGAAACTTAAATGGGAGGTTTTTGTAGAATACAGTTTTCATGAGCTATCAGTCTGGAACTTTTCATTACCACGAAATTCATCCAAAATGGGCTGAGATGGTAATTTTCAGAATTTTAGCTCAGACCAGGATTCATTTGCAGACAAGAATTTATCTAAAAACCTGTGTATGAGGTTTTCATCTATAAGGATGTTAATATCAAAGGTACAGCTGTTATTCAAAGCGCTGAGTGGACATGCATTAGTAAATCCTTACAAGCTCCAGAGATGCGTTGAAAAACCAAGGCAGAAGGATGACAAGTTCTAGACTGATTCTGCATGCTTTTTCATTTTGTGTCACACCAAATTTTGGAATAAAAAGCAACGCCACCAAACATATTTACAACCCACTTTCTCGGGGTGGCTTTCTTTCAAGTAGCAAAGACCAAACAAGTGGGCCCTGCTACTATAGGACCCTTTTGAACCGGTGGGCTGCAGGAGCTAAAAATCTTCCTTCTTTGCCTATCTATCTTTGTAGATACTTTGTAGGGTATCTACAGCAGTGCATTTCTAAATTGGGCCACTTATTTCCTGCTCTATTCTTGATTGAGTTAAACTGGAAAATAAGAAGTGCTCCTAAGCCTTTCTCAATCATAATATAATTGCTCAAGATTGTTTATTTATTGGGCTGTAGCTGATTCTGACCTTGAAATAATGCTGTTTGAAGAAAATACTGTAAAATACATGAAACAATGTGAGTTTTATATGTTCTTTTAAAATACTGTTCCCCTGACATCTGGATTTAAACCCAGACAACACATTTTCTTAAGCCATTTGAAAACATTTTTGTGGTTTTTTCCAGCCATATCACTCCTATTCCAGTCATGTCATTGAAGTGCATTTTGTTTTAAGTTCACATCTTCATTATAAATTAATTCAAGAGTATGATTAACAAATCACTCTCTGTAGCTCTGTATTTGCCCGTTACAAAAGAGAAAGATCAAGCTAAAACTTCCTTTACCATGAATGTAACAAAATCATCTGTATCGCCTTTGGATTTTTTATAAGCTTGTTCAGATTTGAGAAACTTTGTTTCTTATTTTCTAGTCTCCTGATGAACAGAACAAAACACAGTAGAAAGACTGCTATAGAAATCCTTATCTGTTTTAGATTGACTGAAAACTCTGATTCTGAAGCAGTTCTAAGATCTAGGCCTCCCCTTTCCCCTTTTTCATGTCACTATCTGATTTCCAGCATTTAAAAGAGATTCATGGAAAAAGATCAAAATTTCTTTTCTTTGTTGGAAAGCAGAATTTTGCAAATCAACTCTTTTCTTACTGGCTTCAACATGATCAATGTGCAGGGCTGTGGATAGGAATGTTATATAAGGAATCACGATTTTGAACCATCTTGATAAAGGTAGACCACTCTTCTTAGCAACAAAAATAAATGAAGCAAAAGACTTCTTTTAATCAGTGCCAAAAAATGAAATCTAAACCTTGGTTCACAGGAGATTCATCCGATACATTGTACAACAGCTTTCATATCTACTTGCTCTGCACACTTTCTTAACATTGCATTGATTGTGCCTATGTGTTGTCAGAATTGAAAATGAGGTTTATTCAAAAGTAAAGAGAAATCTTTTACAGTTATGTAAAGCTGGTCTTGTGTGAGTAGCAGGGAGTTGGGCTTGATGATTCTTGTGGTCTTTTCCAACTTGAGACTATAATATATATATATTGACAGAAGTCAACGTATTGTCCACGGAAACATTAAAAATATATTAGCTTAAAGGAATAAAATTGAAAAACCAATAGTAACACCTAGGACCTTTTTAGCAACACTACCATTATTTTGCAGACTGGTAAAATGAAATGCAGAGGCTATGATCTGGCCACAGCTGTCTAGGAGACTGTGGTGGAGTTATCAATAAAATACAGTTAGGAAGACCCAAAAGAGCAAGTCCATGGAGAATGCAGAGGAGAAGAGGTAAAAATGTGAATCGTTTTGTGACTATACCCACTTCACTGAAGTGGGTATAGTCACAAAATGTAACAGAATTAGCAATAGTTCTCAGGTTTTGCTCAGTGTGACCTCTAAATACACATAAACAATAATTCTTTTTATTTTTAATATTTTTAAGTTGTTTTGGTTTTCAGTCTTCCCAGTAAAGGCACATTGCAAATTTATAAATATCATTTTTACAGCAAAGTTTTACTTTAATACTTTCTCTATGTGCATTAATTTCTAGCAATAACTCCCAAGAAATCTGCACAGGCAATAAAAAAGTCTTTATGTGTTTATTTATTTGTCTGAAACAAGAGTAAGAACTGTATGAGCTGAAATATAGAAAAAAGATATGAAAATTCCGTTCTAATTCAGGAATAAAATCACAAATATAATTACAACAGAAATCTTCATTACTATGAAACTGAGTTCTTCTATAGTATAAATTCAATGGTGACTCAGAAATATGCTGACTTCTACTGAAGTCAACAGTAATTTTCTTATACATAGTTCAATGTGTGTATGATGAACTGAATATCAAACTGTTTCAGGCTTCTGACCAAAATCTTCAATGTTCACACTTTAAAATGCTATCAAAACTAATAGAAAAGTTTCATTAAGGCAATAGCTGGAGAAGGCAGTACTGAACTTTAGGAAAAGATAGTGAACCTTTCTAGCTGTGTTTATTAATGATTTATCATCAACTGTGTTATTGTAGACTTTAGAAAGAAAATATCTTGGTAGCTTCTTATTTTTACTCCATAAAATACTGAAAATCAAGAAGGCTGGATCTTTGTTTGTATCCTTTTACTGACCATCTTTCCTATTTTTACTGCTTCATAATTACCTATTAAGAACTAAAGAAAATACGGCATACCCTTTTACGTTCTTGGAATAACCTTTTCTGCTTGAAAGTCTCTCAAAAGACACAACCTATTCTGTAGCAGATGTAGTTTTAATGATCCTTTGATGCCATATGTCAAATTTCATCACTTGCTGTGAAGAGTGACATTTCTTTTGATAGCTCCTAGCAACAGCAACACCAGTTATTGGTGGTCAGCTCACACTAGACTAATAATTCCTGCAGCAAAAACATTTAATTTCAGTTTCATGCCATGCTGCACACTATATCTCATGCTGCTCTCCTCTGTTTGTAATTCCTTTTAAAGTAAAATAAATCTATATTATAAGTTTGATTCACAATGTATTTCTTTTCACATGCACACTCTCAAGAATACCTCTTCATTGGGGCATTCCAAAGCTGCCTTCAGAACTGGATTTGCTGTCAGTATAGACAGTGAATATGGAAGCAGGGTACAAGGTGCAGCTGGGGATGGCTTTCACAAACGTGTTTGCCCACAGGTGCCAGGCAGTGGAAATGCACCATTGCTGTAGCAGTAAACATACTGGTACTTCAGCAGACATCCAGGTGTGGGCCACCGGCAGGTTTTCCGAGACACATCATTGTGAAGGAATATGATATTCCCCTCTGCTACTGTCATATTAATTCTCTGGCCAATCACAAATATTCTGATGCCACTGGAACCTTTAGATAAAGGAATTACTTGTCAAGTCACCTTGATTTTCAAATAGCACTTCACATTTCTTTCTCTTCTAATGTTACTTTTATATCAAAACGTGTAACGATTTGCACTGGAGCTTTACTAATCCAACATTATGTTGGTTATTGTTAATTGGTGACACCTTTAACATTTTCAAATATATAAACAAAGTAATAATTCCAAACTTCATTACAAGAGGAAGACCAGGAAGCTAAATGTCTCACTGCTGGGCAGAGTAAGAGGGAACAGTAAAGTATCAAGCAATGACTTCGGGAGGGGAAGCAATTTGATACCTTTTTCAGTTCAGTCTTCATTTAAAAAGTCACTGACATCTTTTGCGGAAGAATAAGAACTTGGATTACAACAAGGCATGGAAACATTAGACATATTTACATACATTACTTCCCCTTAAAATTAGTGGGAGCTGATGAAGTAGTTCTACTCGGATACATTGTTGTTGAAATCCTTAAACTGCCAGAAGTATCTTTAGGTACTAAAGAAATTATGGAGGACCATAAAAACACAAAGACAATTTGTCTTTACAAATAAGACATACAAGGAATCAGAAAAGTATAGACCAATCAAGTTAATATCTGTCATAGAAACATAGAATCATTGAATGGTTTGGGACCTTAAAGATCACCTAGTTCCAATTCCCCTGCCATAGACAGGGACACCCTTCACGAGACAAGGTTGCTCAGAGACCCATCCAACTTGGCCTTGGACACTTCAAGGGATAGGACATCGACAGCTTGTCTGAATAACCTGTTCCAGAGACTCACCACCCTCTGAGTAAAAAATGTCTTCCTAATATCTAATATAAATCTCTCCTCTTAGAGTTTAAAACTATTGCCCCTTGTCCTTTCACTATCTGCCTGTGTAATAAGTTGCTCTCTCTTTTTTATCAACCATTTTTAGGTACTGGAAGGCAGCAATGAGGTGTTCCAACTATCTCAGTCTCTCTTCATAGGAGAGCTTTTCTGTCACTCTAATCACCTTTGTGGTTTTCCTCTGAACCTGCTCCAGCAGGTCCGTTTTCCTTAATTCTGAGAGCCTCAGAGGTGGATTCAGTACTCCAGGAGGGATCTCAGGGGAGCAAAGCAGAGCGGCAGAATCAGCTCCCTTGACCTGCTGGCCACGCTGCTTTTGATGCAGCCCATGATACAGTCAGTTTTCTGGGCTGCAAGTCCAACTGTTGGCTCATGTCCAGTGTTTCATCAGATCCTGCAGAAATAGTAGAACACACAGACTCAAATAAATTTATCTACCTGGTAGGTAAAAAGGAGAGTAGCATCCAACATGAATTTGTGAAGACTAGATCATATTAAACCAAACTAATTTCCTTTTACGACAGAGTAATAGACTTTGTGAATAGAAGGGAAGTGTTAGTTATCACATACCATCATTGCAGCAAGTTTTTGCAACATTTCCGGGATTCTCATAAGAAATCTAGAAAAATGAGACTGTTATGATGCCAACACCTAACTGGCAAGAGTGTTTTCCAGATAGCAGCACTCTCTTAAACTAGAGTCAGATAGGGTTCTGTAAGTCTGGTATTCTAATAATTAAAATCATAAACAAAGTTAAATTTTGACAAAGTCCAAAACTACTGGAGGACAGCAGTACATACCTAAATAAACTTGGTAAATATGAGAAATGGTGTGGAAAATTAGGATGTAATCCAGTAAGGAAACCCACAAAGTTTTATACACAATTAGATGTAAGTGGCTGCACAACCACAGGATGTAGAAAACCTGTCTGGGCAGCAGCACTGCAGAAATTGCTAAAAGGGAGGTGAGCAGAATTACAGTCACAGCATATATTAATCAAAAATATCACACTAATGATGAAAACTCATTTAAGTTAATGAGATAAGAACTGCACTATTACCTGTAAAAAAAAAAAAAAACCCTGAAGGCACAATTTTCTCTTCTAAGTGGTAGTAATATCTCAGCTGGAATATTAACTCCAGCTTTAACCGTCTTAGTTTGATTCAATTTGTGACAGCCCCTGAAATAGTAACAAGTGTGGAAATAGGTCCTGGAAAGGCATCTGTGTGTAAGGTTGAAGAAAATAAGTTTATTATGTTTAGAAGCATGATGATGGTCTTTGACTATGTAAAAGGTGTTGTGAAGGAGAAGGAATGATGGCGTTAAATTACAAGGGAGAGAGGGATTTTTTCAGAAAAAAATAAAAAACCCGAAGTCTAACAGAAAGAAAAGTTAAATAAACCACTGTAACTGCTATCACTTGAAATATTTTAGAACATGGATAGCTTCACAAATGTCAGTTTCAGGAGTGACACAGATATTGATCCTCTTTTCAGTATCTATATTTGTTTACGAGACAATTATCATTATACCCTGAAGACTGACTGCAGAATTATAACTCATAATGATTCCTGTAAGAATTATCATGGGTTCATGGGTAATCTTTCATCTGTGTAACTGTGTGAATTTCTGGTATACTTTAATTTAAGATTACAAATCAAATGAAGCTGGTCTCACTCCATTGAGTTACCAGATTTTACATATCCTCATAGGATTATGCATTTAGTTGATTCCTAGGATTGTGTTCTCTTCCTGAACTGTGTTATAGTTTTTGTTTCTGTTTAGACTCACAGAATATTTTGAGTTGGAAGGAATCCACTAGGATCATCAAGTCCAACTCCTGGCCCTGCACAGGATACCCCAAGAGTCACATCATGTGCCTGAGAGCATTATCCATATGTTTCTTGAACTCCATCAGGCTTGATGCTGTGACTATTTCCTTGAAGAGCTCTGTTCCAGTGCCTGAGACCACCCCCTCAGTGAAAAACCTTTTCCTAATATCCAGCCTAAACTTCCCCCAACTCAGCTTAATGTCATTGGCTCAAGTCTTTTCACTGGTCACAAGATTAAAGAGATCTGTACCTGCCCCATCTTTTCCCCTCACGAGGTTGTTGAAGAGTCACAGAATCACAGAAAATTCTGAGTTGGAAGAGATCTTCAAGGATAATTGAGTCCAACTCAATTGGACCATCCCCAAAGAGTCACACCATGTATGTGCCTGACAGTATTGTTCAGGCTCTTGAACTCTGTCAGGCTTGGTACTCTGACCACTTCCCTGGGCACCCTGTTCTAGGGCCCAATCACACTCTGAGTGAAGAACCTTTTCCTAATATCCCACCTAAACCTTCCCTGACACAACTCCAAGCCATTCCCTGGGGACCTGTCCCAAGTCCTGTCCCAGGTCCTGTCACCACCGAGAAGAGATCAGTGCCAGCCCCTCTTTTTGCCCTCATGAGGAAGTCGTAGACTGCAATGAGGTCCCCCCTTAGTCTCCTCCAGCTGAACAGACCAAGTGACCTCAGATGCTCCTTATATGGCTTCCCCTCCAGAACCTTCACCATCTTTGTTGCCCTCCTTTGGATGCTCTTCAATAGCTTAATGTTGTTTTTATATTGTGGCACCCAAAACTGCACACAACACTAGAGGTGAGGCAGCCGAAGAGCAGAGCAGGACAATCCTCTCCCTTTCCTGGCTGACAATGTTGTGCCTGATGTACCCCAGGAATACAGCTGGCCCTCCTGGCTGCCAGGGCACAGCTGTCTCATGTTCAACTTGTCATCAAGCAGGATCCCCAGGTCCCTTTCCACAGTACTGCTCTCCAGCAACTCATTCTCCAGGCTACACACATGACCAGGACTTCCACATAGCAGGTGCAAAATCCGGCTTTTGCCCTTCTTAAAATTCATGTGGTTGGTGATTTCCCAGCCCTCTGATTTGCTAAGGTGTCTCTGCAGGGTCTCTCTGCCCTCTAGATTTAGTGTTGTCAGCAAACTTCCTTTGTGTCCCTTCCAGTCCTGCCTCCAAGCCATTTATGAAAAGCACAGGGCAGAGGATGGGACCCTGTAGAAGCCCACTAGTGACCAGTTGCCACTCTGATATCACCCCCGCTCACTATAAATGTCTCTGCATTTACAAATGCATTTCAAGTGTTTGAAAATGCATTATCCAGTTAAGTTCGCAATACTACACCATTATATGCAGTATTGTAATAACATAGTATTGGTTAATTACTATTTCTTCTGTCTTTTATACAAAGAAGCCGAAGGGTGGACAAGGCTCCATGAAAGTCAGTGCCAAATTCAGAAACAAAGACTTGCTTCTTCTGCTGTTTCTTTTTCTTGATTATTCTGTTTCTCTGTCTCAGTGTTCCGAGAGAGCTCATATGGTCAGTACATATTCATTCTGCAGGTTGATACCACCATGAGGTTCATTTTTGTACAGCCTGCAGGCAATATGTACTGTAACTAAAGAACAAACACTAAAAACACATGTGAGAGCACTTGTCTTGTGACAAAAACATCATAGAGTAGAAAAATTCCTTCTGTATGACTCATATTTTGATTTCAGTTTTAAAGCAACACTGTACCCATTATTGCAGTCATACCTTAAAAATTATGTCAATTAGTGTAATATCTATTCCTTAGAAAATATTTGGAACCATGTGTTTTATTATTAAGAAAAGGAAAACTCTACAGGAAGCATCAATAGTCAATCATAATGGGTCTAAATATCAAAATTATTAATTATTTCATTTTAATTTTTTAAAATAGCCAACATTCAGAAAGAAAAAAGTCAAATAATAAAGCAATGTAGATGCAGATCCTGGATGCTATTTCTGCATTATAAAATATAGCCAAAATTCTCTCATGAAGACTTTATCACAGTAAATGGAAATAACCTCAGCTCAATCACATACAACAACTTCCTTTTCTTTTGTAAGAATTAAACGGACAATTAGTAACTATTTAAAGCTATATGCACAAGAGTTCTGTTATTCCCCATCACTCCATTATACTGCAGTGACAATCAGATTCTATGAGGGAAATTTTGGTTTTACATCTCAAAAGAATCTGTTTTATTTAAGAGAGCAGTATAAATAAAAATAGCTGTTCTTTCTGCAGCAAAGTCTTTCAACTATAGCTAACTATAAAAGATATATATTTTTTTTCTGGTTTAGCCTTCTTGTTATTTTCCTTTCGATGTTATCAGTCCAACATTTCCCTTTGTCCATCAAGGAAAATATTTTAAATGCCCTACGATGCTCAGTTTTGTCAAACTATATTCTACTGTTCCATTATGTTCTTGAACACTTTAAAACAAACAAAGAAAAGAAGTACCTGGGCTTTCTGTAAGGACCTAGGAAAACAGGCAGGAGTTTTGCCTCAGGCATTCCTGGGAGAAAATTGGGAGGGGTGACTACAGTCATGTCTAGTGAACTTTTTCAAGCCAGAACAGATGCGTAATTTATACTTTACTCTCTTTTTAGTAAATCCTTTAGTAGAACGTGTATTATTTATTATATATTTATTCTTTAAATACCTATGTTATTTAGTCAGAGTTGTCTGAATTGGTCTTACATTTATTGTGTTTAAGAACTCGTAATTCAGTTTTGAAGAAATTGAAAAGTAAACATTTTTAAGTGGTTATGTTGTATACTCTTTTACTAGAAAAATTTTGAGCCAGTTTTTCAAAATATTTGTGTGAAATTATATTTTAGATTTCTATGTTGGCTGTCTTCCATCTTTAGCTTTTTCTCTGTTACAAGATTTTAATAAATCTAATTTACTGACCATTAGAAGGTACAAACAAGAAACAAGATGCAGTTTTGAAATAAAAATATCAAAAAGACCCAGAAGAAAAAATTCATCATATGTATTACTCATAAGCCCATGTTATCAGTAATGTATTCCTCTGCAAAATAAGTGTTTGTTTTAGGAGATCTTGAGGCTGCAACTACAGTTACTTCAATTTATGCTGCAGTATTGGTAGAGCTGCCTTATCCCAGAGCACGAGAGGTCAGCCTAAAGCATCAGTACTGTTTTGTGGTCTTATTACAGAAATGGTGAATAGCTCAGGGAGCTGCTGATTGCCCTTTACTCCCACAGATTTCAGTTCTTCAGTACCTAATGGTTTAATCTCTTCCGTCCAAATGTCTACAATTAAACTGCAAAATATTTCTCCCCTGAGTCCCATTGTTTTCTTCCATTTGGCATTCATTGATTTCACACCCTGCTACTATCTCCGCGATTTCCAACTGAAATAAAACACAGGGAGAATCATGTTATTTTTATTTCTATGTTGGTGTTTTATGCTACCATCATTGGCAATGTCAATGCAGCTCTGGGAATAGTTAACAGCTTTTGTCAAAGACATCAGGAAATACTAAGAAAACCGAACAAAAATTAAGAGACAGATATTTATACACCAAATGACATTTGCTATAGTCCTTAAGTTTATTTAAAAAAAAGTTCCCATGTAGAAATAAACTATGATTTCTGTTGAAAAAAGCCAATTAAGAAAAACTTCAGATGAATAGTGGGCAGCAGGCATGACTAGTAGGCAGCCTAATGACAAGTAGAACTGATAGTGGCATAATTAATATTAACGAGCAAAAATCATATGAAAAGAAGTAAGTATTTCTACACATAAATGTTTCTGTTTCTGATATTAAGAAAGCAAGATAGCAAGAAAGTCAATAAGACCAATTCAGTAAGTTTATAGACATTAATAAGGACAGCAAGTTCAGGCCTGTTCACAAACTAGTAGTTCCTTTTACAAATCTTATTTAGCAAGTGTGAAGTACTGAATGCTACATCATACTACCTCACATTTGGACTGATAACAGTAAAATCAATAACAGTAAAATCAATATTGATTTTCATACGGCAGAAGGTACTACTAAGGAGCTTGGAAATTAGAGGGACTGTAAACCACAAGCCCTCAGCATATAGGAACCATCAATGGCAGCAGCATCTGTGCACAGGCATGGACCATGGTTTACTGATTTGTTGCCAGTGAGTTATTTTGATAAACTTCATGCAAGTGTACTCAGCCAGATGATGCAGACAATTGTTAACTCCTAAACACTCGTTCTGCCTATGCTTACACTGTATACACAAAACAATATCATTAACTCAGAAACAAGCACTGACCCATGAACAAGAGTATTTTGGACCCCAAACAAGTCCTTTTGGCACTATCTAGTGTATCATGGCACCAAAATTTACAACTTTATCAATACATGAAAATCCATGCATTTCCACATTTTGCAAGAGGACAGTCATAAAATTTATCGAAGCAGTAGTTCAATATGGGTGACAGAGCAGTGTTTTGTCTAAAACTCCATCACAAGTAGTTTGCAGGCTTCACTGGTGTTTGCTGAGCCCAAGCACATTATTACTGCTGAAGGATTGTATGTCTCTCGACATGATTTTCTTTCTTATTTTTCTGCTGTCAGTACCTCCTCTTTGTTCTGTCACAAGATGGTTTTTTTTTTCTCTGTGATGGTGAGCAGGAAAAGTGTATGCATGATGGCTATATAGAAATATTATCAACCCTCCTACATTCTGTTTTTCTCCCTCTTTAAGGTTTGAGGAGTTTCTTTCCTTTTCAGTTTGGCTGTTCTGACAGTCTCACATTAGCATTTCTCACTTCCTCCTTAAATTTTCATTCAAACATTTAACTGAAAAGGTGCTCATTATTTTTTTATTTCAAGGTCTAGTCGAGTGTCAGAAGTAAAGCAGAAATATCTACCAGCTCTGCAGCAGCAGATGCCAATTTATTCCTACAAATATTGTTCTCAATCTCTATTTTCTCTTTTCAAGTTATTGAGACATCTATGCCAGATAAATCCATCTTCCACCAAGATTTTCTTATCAGGGCAATGTTGCTGACTGTATGAATAAAATAAGCAAAGGAAACATGGTCCACTATGCATTAAATAACTTGATCACTATCTCGTGTTTTAAGGTATCAAAATTAGCAAAAGAGGATGATCGAAAATGAAGTAGATAAAAAAGTACAAGTACAAATTCTTACAATATTTTGAAGGCTTTTTTGAATAATGCAAATGTAAAGATTTTTTTTTTCTCTGCACTTCTCCCAAAAAGACCCTTTCAGTTTATTAGTAAGTTTGTTTTGCTTTTTACTATGTAAATAAGGTAGATGGATATGTTCAAAGAATTTGACTGTAAGGAGAAGGCAAATGAAAAATACTCTCCTGAGGTGAACGATAAGCCTCAAAAACGGGTACTGTAAAGCACATGTTTCATGGACATTTCTCCTTTTCCCATTTCTGGAAACTACATGACCTTAGCCTTGTAAAAAGGCGGTGTGGTCTCATGACCTCAAGAGCAGTGACAGATATTTTTATGCTCTGTCTTCAAGGAGAGTTCTTTAAAAATTAAGTATTAAAACAGACATCAGCCAATAATAGAAACAGGCACATAAAGAAAATCTAATGAAGAACCAGAGAGAGAGAAGCCTAGTACCTCTTGGAAAAAATGGAATAAAAGCAGTGAAAAAGACTTATCAACTTGTATTATGAAAGATCAACAAACACACTTTGACATAACTGAGATATAAAAGACAAAGACTATTACTGTCATCAGTTTTGGAAATTCAACTCAGATTCAGTCCAGTAGTTTCACAGTTTAGGGACTGAAGTCCTCAAAACATAGCATTCTGCTATTCACATTTTCAACTATTTTAATACTTTGTTTTGCCATTGATTCAGGAATACTTAAATTTTACTTTTGTCTACTGTCTCTTAATTGCTTGGCTTTGGTTACCTGGCAATCTTCCTGCTTCATTTAACTGTTTCAGCCTCTAGAAATGTGAAAATGAAATAAATTCCCAAACATAATATTTTATTATAATTATTGATGGTGATGATGTAATAATGATGGTGATAATGATGATAATAATAATAGAATGAGGAAATTATCATCTGTTTTAATTTATATTGTTCTATATTTCTTTCTATTCAGTCTGCCTGCTGTAGGAATATTGCTTGGTTGATTTTTCTACTGAACAGGCAAGTGGGGAAGATCCAGAGTCAGAAATGCCTACAACATAAGTCTTCTGAATAAGATTCACTCCAGCTCTGTCTGTATCCCATGGCTAGTGACTGCTGCTGATGCTGAAAGCAATTTTTTTTCTGTTTGTGAAAGAAACCTTCCCATAGAGAAGCTTCAGCTGAAGCGGCCACTGACCTAGTTGAAGGCCACCATGGTCAGGGGCCACTTTTCTTTTGAGCCCGAGAAACTTTCAATAATCTTTATTTACTCCCTGCAGTTGCCAATTTCCTGTTAAATATCGCACCATCCTTTTTGTGTTATCCATAAGAACTCAGGCAGTCACAACCATATCTTTTATTTAAGTTTCTCAGTTGCTTTGCATTAAAGATTGACAAACCACTAATGATGGTTAATAAAGTGGAATTTGTGTGTATAGTTGATAGTGGTCCTTTTTGTATTTTTGTTTCCTGTGTTTTTTCTCTAAAAGTTTTCTTTGTATTGTTTCGTTTTTCGCCCCTAGATACTTTCTAAATCTCCTTTAATACTGAAATTTTTGTCATTAAGCTTCATTGGGAATACTCATTTTTCCAAGATACATTTCACACAAATTAGTCTAATTCACTAAAAGTATAGCAACCTATAATTGACTACCAGCTTTTATTTTTTTTTCTAAAGTCTGTTCTGAAAAAAACAGTCTTTTAAAAAGACTTTACAGTATTCTGTAAGGATAAAATGCACCTGGAGCAAACAATCCTGAAGACATACAGATTGTTTTGAAGCTACAGTACATACACAGCATATATCTGACCTTCATTGTTTAAATGTTAACATTTTATTATTGCAAATACCTATTTTTTTATATGCATAACAAGAATAACCAAAATGCTGAGTAATTTGGAACATGCAGCTCATTAGATTGGACTTATCTTACTTTTCTTACATTACACTTTTGTTCAGGTAATGTGCTATTACAAAAAAACAAAAAGCTTTTAATTGATCAGTAATGCTTTTTGTTCCATAACGAGTTCCATATGTTTTATTACTATTATAAAATGAAACCTAAAGTCAGCTGTACAATCACACACTCATCAAGATGTCAATTATATTAATTTTATTCTTTTATTATATAATAAGTCTTCAAAATCAGCCTGCTGGTGAATATACACATATATGTTTCCCACCATATACATACTTGAAAAAATATTTCTCTATTTCCAGAATTCAACTACTAGAAATACTGATGTAATTTTCAAAGCTTTACTCTTAAGGATGATTTTCTTTCTTGTTGTCTCACATCACCTCTGACTGCTACATTCTGCTAGAGTGTACATCATACAGACTGTTACTTTCTGTATTCACCACAGTCCACATTCTGCTAATGTGATTCAAAGCAACAGTTTAATAGATATCAGTGAGAAGTCTTTTCACTTTGTGTTTAAAAATGAGGTACCTTTACTAGGTCTACATCTAGATCTGATTAACAAAACAATACTTTTTTTTTGTCTTTTGTATGCTACAGATGACACAAAGAATGAAGCCAACCTTTAAAACATTCTTGCAAATACAAAAATTATGTCTTTTTTTGAAATTATTTTGTGAAACTAAAAACTACCCTGTCTTCAGTGGGTTTCCAAATGTTGAATTTCCTGCCAAGTCTTCATGCCTGAAGTATAGCTACTGTGGTCTTAAAAAGAGGAACATCTTAGTTGTCATAAGGCATTTGTCATTCTTTGGTTTATTTGCTGAAGTTGAAGTTCTGTTACTGTTTTTCATGATTTTTTTTTTTTTTCCTTCAGGGCTGAGAATGGCAGGAAGGCAGCAAAAGGGGAAAAAAAGTCATCTCTGTAGCCAAGATGCTCAGATGAATGCCCAAGGATGGGTCAGCTGCGAGCAGTACAGAAAAAAATAAATAAAAATAAATAAAAGAAAAAAAAGAAAAAAACAGAGAAAAGAAAACAAATTCCTAAAAAAACCCCAGTCTTCATAATATGAAGCATGAAATCTATGTTTCATGCAAACTGCACACAACAGCTGACATGTACAGCCCTATCAAGAAAGTACTGTATCACTACAATTCATTTTGCTTAAATCTCTAGCTCTGTTGGAAACAGTCCAGCAGCATACAGGATCACATTTTGAACAGAAAACTCTAAAAGATATACACAAAGGGGTGTTTTAGAGCTTTTGGGACACGAGCTGTTGTGCTTATGAAAAGCCTACCCTCTAGAGCACTGTTAACTGGCCTTTTAAATAATCTTCAACCATAATAAGCCACTCTAATTGGATTCTAGGAAACGATTCACAAAAGAAAAATATTGCCACATTTTTCTGTAATGAATGATTTATAAAACAGACTGCAGCTTCTCTATATTTGTTTGTTATTCAGCAATCTACTTTGTCAATAAATCTTGGCCAGGCTTTTTCCATGGCTAAAATTTGTGCAAATATGTATTCTTTTAAATTCCAGATGTTTTGAGTGAACATACATGACAAGTTTATGTATTCTGAATGAATGAGTCCAACTCATATAATCAGGTTTTCAGTATAAATACACTTGAATTCAAATTAAAAATTAGTTTTCCAGAGAATTGTGTAACATTTTTGTCAGAATTGTTATTCACAGTGGTGATCTTGATTGGGTTACCTAATATTTACGTAGTTACTTCCTGGCTTGTCAATGTCCCAGATATAGTGACTTTCCTTCTCTTCAGGGTCCATCACTTCCAACTAGCACAGAGAAAAATAAACAGGCAGCACTGGATTCTTGCCTTTTCTAGGACTTAAAAATGCATCTTCTGTTTCATATAGTCCAAATGTACCTTCTTCACACTTGCTTAGTCATATTCTATAACCACATTTAACTCTACAGAAAATCTCCATTTCTTCATCCCTCTCAGTCTTTGAGGCAGTCCCAGTTAGTACCCCTTCTATGTCTGAAATTATTACTTTCTTAGATATATGCATGTGTCAATTTGTGGGTAAAAATTATGACAAACTTAACAGGATTTTAAATATTATAGATATATATATAGTGGGTCAAATGAAGATGGTTGAGCAGGCCAGTTTGCAGGAAAAATTGCTGCTGTGTTTTATCCCTTTCCCACACCCATTTTCAGACAGTAAATGTTTGTTTGAAAATAGGTAAAATAACAACAAATAGGTCTTAAGAAGACATCAGAGGTAAAAGTAGAGCAAGAGAAAGAATTGTCCAATGAAGAACTGAAAATATCAAGGCAGTATAGGGCAGAGAAACAAAGGGTGGAGGGATAAATAAGAGCACAGAGGCATTCAAGATTCAGCTATGTGGTAATAAAATATTGCCACAGAATTTCAATTAAAAAAAGGGAGAACTGAGAAAGAACCTAGGGAACAAGAATGGTTTTGCTACAGAACACCAAATTGTGTATGGGAATGTAATCCCAAAGAGCGCTGCTAATCACATTGATGGGATGTATGTGGGGCCAGCAGTGCCCTGCTTCATTACCTTCATATGGCACCTGTCAGTAGAACTGTATCTGTGCAAGTACTGACAAAATAAAAGTACAATTTGGCCATATGGCTTGCATTCCATCACAGTGCTGCCTTCGATCAGCCTGGGTGGTAGACAACTTGTCACTGCATCCTCTTGTCCATCCACCTGACAGCACTAATCCCCTGCCATTCAAATCTGTCTTGTCCCCAGCCCGACTTTCCAGCTGCTGCTGACACAGTACACGTGTTGCTTGTGCTATTGCTCCTCCTGGAGATGACTCGTCTCTTCTGGCCTCCGTTAGACTTTGTGCTGCTTCACCAGCAGCTCCAGCTGTCTCTTCATGTCCCCTCATGCTTTATTCCCTTTAGTAATATTCCATTCATGAGGTGTGTATTTCTTTGGGGAGCACAGGATTCATATGAAACTGAGCCAGTCATTTTCAGCCTGGCTCCCAAATTGTTTATTTATACATGCTTGAGAGATAATGGATCTTCCCCAGTTCAATCATTTCCTAACCTCAGCAATTCCATCACTCAGTCACAGACTTGGGAAGACGAGGGCTTCAGGATTTTTTACTGCTTTGTTTGGGTCTGCTTGGCACAGAATCACTTTTACTGTATTTTGTGAAACTGCCAGGCGTCTTGCAACCCATCTTTAATTAAAGGAAGAGCTTTGATTACAGACAAACAAGTCTGGCAGCCAGTCCTTTAAATACATAAATAAATAAATCTGAGTCTTCCAACACTTTTTTTAGTGCTCTGGGTATATAATTCAAAACCTCCATCGTACAGATTATATACAAACATGAAAGAAAGAGCCACTATAAAATATCAACAAAAGTGACATTTCTCACACTGTGACCAGTCAAACCACAAGCACCTCCTAGCTCGCATCAAAGATAACTTTAAAGATTGCTCAGATGATAAGGCCAATATTTTTGCTGCATTCCCTAGGACTAAACAAACCTACTTCCATCAGGATTAATCAGTATTAAAAAGGCTGCTTGGTTTAATCTTTCTTGTGCGCTTCTGGCAAAGATAACCATACCCGTAATCAGCCTAAAGGTCAGATCATGGAAAACGCAGTGTTTAATTACCTCTAGGGCACTGACAACATCACTTAATGCATTTTTTCTACCTCCAGTAGTGCCTTTGTCTTGTCAGTCACTAAATGGGAGCTATTAGCAGCAGTAGAACACTATGCTTCATTTACAAAAATGAGGAAATGCATTTATAATGATAGATGGTGGTATATATTAACTTCAAATGCATTTAATAGCTACATTTCAACAGTGTATTTACTTCAGATTGATGCAGTAAATCTTAGAGCTCACCTCGCTACAAAACTAGATCATACCATACAAAAACAGAGTACAGTTTTCAAAATATGTTGACTCATGATCTCTTCAAAAGTTCCAGTTTTCTTTTAAAACAATGCTTATGAAGTTATGAGCCAATAAATATCAGTGGAATATCTTCAATAAAGAACAGACCCGTATTCTTACTTTTGAATCTGATAACTAAAAGGTAGCTGCCTTCTTCCTGTAAGTTAGACTTCATACATATAGATATATAGCTATGGATATAGATATAGATATTTACTTTTTATATTCATTTATTTTTGTATATAGATAGGACATATAGGATAACTATTGATAAAAATGGATCTATAAACATTTAAACAGGTCTAGGTCAGAAATAGATCTAGATAAAATAACTAGATTGATAAATAACTGGAAATTTCTTTATAAATCTCTATAGTCAATTATTTAAAATCATAGAAGTCTGAGTCTTTTCACAGTCTAAAATTTGGATGCACTTTGACATTTAAGAGGAGGCAGAGAATACTGATCACAACACACTGATATCATCAGTTTTTTATGACTTTGATTTTTTTAAGGTAATTGAGTTATATGTAGTGGATAATTTGTTTTTCTAAAATGAAAAGTTAATTATTCAGATAAGCCAAGTCTTTCTTCCACTTAGATACATCAAGTTCTATAAACATTTCTGAGCAGCATTTCACATAAACAAACAGCCCTTGATTTCAGAAATGTTTTTTACTCATTACTTACAGCAAGAAGTGTCTTTACAAAAGAAACCACACCTTTTATAAACAAAGATGTATGTTTTCTTTTGATCCGACATCTCCAGAAGTTAACATGCTACACCATGAAAATTGATAATGTGATTCACGCTGGATTCACAAATATGAATAATATAACTTAAATTTTGAGTGGAATCAAGGTCAAATAAATTAATTTAAATGGCATATAACTGAGAAAGAATATTCCTTATTTCTGAAATAAAATAGGCAGAGTAGCTTAGGAGATGGTTAAAACACTTTCAAGTTTTTTTTCCAAAGGCTGGAGCTACTAAGGTATTTGAATTTATAAAGTCCTGGCTATTTTGGCAGATTCACAACCACCAGAAACCCGTGTTATGTTTCAGTGGGGGTATGAAATTATATAATAAATTGCTATATAATCTTTCAAAACTGTCAAAAACATTTTAATGCATATGCCATTAGCAAAAACATCTCTTTAAAGGACCTTGACTAACATGGCTAGATAAGCTTATTAATATAGTAAAACTAAGTGTCATGAATTTGAACACTTAAGGTGGACTAATTAAAGATCAAATGATAACTGATAACTATGCTTATAAGAGAATAGATATAGCTTTACAAAGGGAATCATATATCAGCAGTGTTGGTGAACTGCACTTCCCAAAGTGATAACCAACATGAAGGAAAATTAATCATAAAATCACGGAATATTAAGGGGTTGCAATGTTAAGGGAATGGAATGGACCTTAAAGATCATCTAGTCCCAATGCCCCTGCCATGGGCAGGGACATCTCCCACTAGACCAGGTTGCTCAAGGCTTTTTCCAATGTGGCTGTGAACACTTCCAGGGGTAGGACATCCATAACCTCCCTGGGCGACCTATTCCAGAGTCTCACCACCTACACAGTAAAGAATTTCTTCCTACTATGTAACTGGAATTTCCACTTTTTCAATTTGACCTATCACAACAGTTCCTGATGAAGAGTCCCTCTCTGGCTTCTCTGTAGGCCCCCTTCAGATATTGGAAGGTTGCTGTGAGGTCTCCACACAACCTTCTCTTCTCCAGGTGGAACAGCCCCAACTTTCTCACCCTGTGTTTGTATGGAAGGTGCTCCAGGGTTCTTAACTTTTCCTTGACCCTTCTCTGGACTTGCTCCAACTGTTCTATGTCCTTCTTATGCTGGGGATGCCAGAACTGTTCTTATTCCAGGTTGGGTCTCACCAGAGCACAGCAGATGGTGAGAATCCCCACTTTGACCTGCTGGCTTCACTCCTTTGGATGCAGCCCAGGATTCCATTGGCTTTCTGGGCTGTGAGCACACACTCTTGGCTCATGGTGAGGTTTTCATCAACCATCAGCTTCAAGTCTTGCTCTGCAGGGGTGCTCTCAATCACTTTCTGCCAAACATGAAGGTGTGGCTGGGATTGCTTCAGCCCAGGTGTGGCTGCAACACTTAGCTGAACTTTGCAAGGTTCTTACAGGTCTACATCTCAAGCCTGTCCAAATCCCTCTGAATGGCCTCCATTGCCTCCAGCATGTTGACCCCACTGCACAGCTTGATGACATCAGCAAATCTGCTGAGGGTACGCTCAATCGCACTGTCCATGTTGCCAAGAAGATGTTGAACAGCATTGGCGCGAGCACTGACCCCTGAGGGACACCACTCCTCTCTGGTCTCCACATGGACAGTAAGCCATTACCAAAACAGGATGTACACAATGAAGTGCACCTGACTCAAACTGCCTGCAGAGAAAATGCAAATGTAAACAAACCACAGAAATTACATTATTTGTACAAAGCAGAGAGGGAATTCCTATACACTGGAAAAGCACACAGCCAAACAGAAAGGATTAAATTCCTTTTTTAGCTTCAATTATCAGAGGTAGTCAGGGTCACATAAGGTTGGTGATACCTGTGGGATGTTACACAGGTCAACATTCTCTGTATCCTCTTATACGCTGAATCTACTACGGTGTCTGGCTGTCATTTGTCTAAGCCAGGGGTAAGGCACCTTGCTAGAGTTGTCTGTCTGTCTGTCTGTCTGTCTGTCTGTCTGTTACAATAATGCCATGATTTCTAGTACTTGCAAGGCTTTTGAATTTTGTGTAAGACAAGAGAAACAGAATCCAAGCAGAATGCAAATGAGACAGAAAAGCAATAAAGTGAAAAGCAATAAAGTAAAAAGCATATGCATAAAGCTGATTGCCTTTTCCTCCTTTTCCTCCTTTTCCTCCTTTTTCCTCCTTTTCCTCCTTTTCCTTTTCCTTTCCCTTTCTCATTTTCCCATTTTTCCTTTATCCCTCTTTTCCTTTTTTTCCTTTATCCCTTTTTTCCTTTTTCCTTTATCCCTTTTTTCCCTTTTTTCCTTTCTTTCCTTTTTTTCCTTTCTTTCCTTTCTTTCCTTTTTCTTTCTTTTTCTTTTTCTTTTCTTTTTCTTTTTCTTCTTTTTCTTTTTCTTTTTCTTTTTCTTTTTCTTTTTCTTTTTCTTTTTCTTTTTCTTTTTCTTTTTCTTTTTCTTTTTCTTTTTCTTTTTCTTTTTCTTTTTCTTTTTCTTTTTCTTTTTCTTTTTCTTTTTCTTTTTCTTTTTCTTTTTCTTTTTCTTTTTCTTTTTCTTTTTCTTTTTCTTTTTCTTTTTCTTTTTCTTTTTCTTTTTCTTTTTCTTTTTCTTTTTCTTTTTCTTTTTCTTTTTCTTTTTCTTTTTCTTTTTCTTTTTCTTTTTCTTTTTCTTTTTCTTTTTCTTTTTCTTTTTCTTTTTCTTTTTCTTTTTCTTTTTCTTTTTCTTTTTCTTTTTCTTTTTCTTTTTCTTTTTCTTTTTCTTTTTCTTTTTCTTTTTCTTTTTCTTTTTCTTTTTCTTTTTCTTTTTCTTTTTCTTTTTCTTTTTCTTTTTCTTTTTCTTTTTCTTTTTCTTTTTCTTTTTCTTTTTCTTTTTCTTTTTCTTTTTCTTTTTCTTTTTCTTTTTCTTTTTCTTTTTCTTTTTCTTTTTCTTTTTCTTTTTCTTTTTCTTTTTCTTTTTCTTTTTCTTTTTCTTTTTCTTTTTCTTTTTCTTTTTCTTTTTCTTTTTCTTTTTCTTTTTCTTTTTTTTTCTTTTTCTTTTTCTTTTCTTCTGAAACTCAACAGCCTTTGAGAAAGGGTGAAAATATAGAAGGGATGTGGAAGGGAGGAAATAGCCAGAGTGCTGAGGTTTCTGGTCCTGCTATCAGGGGGTGTGGAAGCAGGGACTGAGGGGAGGAACTTAAGGTATGAACTTTGGAGGAGCAGACACTGAGCCAGTGCTCAGCTGCAGCAACATATGACCTGTAGCAGTGCATCAGCAAAGATGCAGCTTAGAGTTTCAAGAAGGAAGGTCTAGGCTTTATTCCTGACTGCTTAAGTCCCAGAAGGCTGGTTCTGCAAATTGTAATTTCACTGCTGTTTAATATTCATTAATGCTTAAAGCAATGAGAAGAACTATGTACATATTATAAATATATAGATTAAGATAGAGAATCTTTTATGTCTATTAATTTCTTTCCCCAAGGACATGCAACCCAATTTTTAATGCCTAATGTTCCTGAATACTTGGAAATCATATTAACAATTTCAGAAGGGCTTCAATGTTAAATAAGTTTAAAGAAGTTTTAGTTTCCCTGTATTGCCATAAGTCCTTGTTAAAAAAAAAAAAAAAAAGGAGAAAATATAAAAGTTAGTTCATTTCATTTGTTTTTTCTAACATTTCCTTTCTTATGTAAGAATATATTTATTCTTTTTTTACCGTGCTGTATCCGTTGCACTGATTAGAAGTGCACAGTACTATAATATGGTAAATTTTTATTTCAGTAAATATATACATCGATAATAACACTTTCATTATCTATATATAAACACTATATAACCTACAATATTTCCAGAATATAGCATACATCAAAGACAGTGCAGGCCTATCTTGCACTAATTGTATTTAAGGAAGGTCTGCTTCACCCCTTTTGCTAAACATTGATTCCTCGTTTGGTTTCTAGTATCTATTCCCACTAATCAATAGGTTCTAAGACCCATTTCTGAACCTTTGCCAAGTGCATAACCTGGTAGTACATGAACTAGATTTATAAGTCCCTGAGTAATCTATACTGTTTTGTGAGCACACTGTTCCTCTCCTGTTTCCTTCTGTGGAGTAGCCTTTTACTAGAAAAAAAAGGTTTAAACAACAACAAAAAAAAAAAAAAAAAAACA
>VZRN01006082.1:767474-841089 GCA_013397935.1 Dasyornis broadbenti
CGAAAAAAAAAACCCCAAAAGAAAATGCCAGAGAACTGGATGCATTGGGTCTGCCTGGGATGGAGTCAATTTTATTCATAATAGCCCATATGATGCTGTATTCTGGATTTGTGACTAAACCAGTGCTGATAAAGCACCAGTATTTTGGCTACTGCTGAGTAGTGCTTACTCAGCATTAAGGTTTTCTCTTTTTCCCACCATATCTTACAGTGAGGAATCTGGGAGAATAAAAGATGTTGGGAGGGCTCACAACCAGGACAGCTTAAAAGAATGGCCAAAGGGTCATCCCAACATCCCATACCATGGGATGTTGGGCTCAGCAAAAAAAAACTCAGGGAAAGGATCAGGAAGGAGAGATATTTGTGGATATGGTGTTTATTTGCCCAAGCTTCATATGTACTTCCCTGGAAGTATCAATTCTTCAGGGCTTTGTCAACAGGCATGTGTATCTTGACTTTTAATGATGTGTTTCAAAGACTGAATCTGGACCTTGGCTCAAACTTGTTAAGAGTCTGTGAGTATGGGGACAAAATTGCATGAGAGGTAAGGAATATATTCTTTGTTTTGCTTTGTTTACATGTGTAGTTTTTTTCACTTATTAAACAGTCTTCATCTAGATCAAAAAGTTTTCAGGTTTTGCTCTTCCAATTCTCTCTGCCATCCTGCTGAGGGGCAAGTGATAAAGAAGCTGTGGTGGTCAATCCACCACACAGCATAGTATTGATAGTGCTGACAGATATTTAAGGTTTGGCAGCTTAGAGTTCAGTTATACTTGTCAGACCAGTAATCTAACTCACACTGAAAATTATCACATGTGGTTATGCTACTCTGTTAACTATACTGCTGTAGGTTGTGCTATTGAAACTTTATTAAAACAGTGTGTTTCAGTCCATGTTTTAAGAATGGAGATAACAAGCTGGCAAACTGTTAAACCTGTCTAACTTGGGCATTACCACCTATCATTATACAGTACTTTCATATCAAATCTAAATCCTTGTTAAAATACTCCTAGAGAAACTAATGAAACTGTGAGCTCTGTTTGCTTATTCTTTTACTGAGTGAGATCGTTCAAGAATCTTACCTGGAAATCAGAAGCAAACTTCTGCTGGATAAAGGATGTTATGGATAGGAGCACCACCAGATTAGGTGTTCCAAACAGGGGTTACTTGTAAAATATGGAAGTATTATGCAATTTTCTCTCAGTAGAAGAAATACAGGACTCTTCATTCTACCCTACCTAACAGAGCTCATGGTATGTATAGTATTAATTTGTGAAGGTGGGACAGCCATGCTGTTACAGAGAGTAAGTGGGATAAGAAGCTTGAAAAAGAAAATGGAAATTTATGTATTTAAATTTTGTGGTCATCATTTTCCATAAAAAGTGCAGAAATAATAGTGCTCTGCACTATTCAATTTCATTGAAGTAGGTCCATTTCAACAATCAGAACAGATTTTTAGTTATTTTATAAATTGTGTAATAATGATCTTAACTTGGTAGGAATGACAGTTAATTAGTCAGTGATTAACTGAGATTTAGTCAACATTTTGAGCAACCATTGGCAATATTTGGAGTTCTTATGGGCTGCATCCAGAGTAGCCACTGACTCAAAACTCTGCATATCTGCCTAATAATTTCAAACAGATGATCTGCAGATGCTTCTTTAAATGAAGAGCCTGTTGACTACAGAGTACAGATGGTTAAACTGAACATTGCAAACATGTCCAAGCAGTAAAAAGAAACAATGAAGGCCGCTTATCATGCAGTGCTCAATTTGTGCTGACATTATGTATCCCCTTTTCAAGTGTTCAAATAATGTAATTGAGAGTGAACACGACATCTCTGTCCACAGACCTCCCAAGAGAAGTAAATAACACCTCCTATTTCTGGCTGACAATATTCTCTCACCTTTTCTGAGCATCAACAAGGTCTTAACAGCTATTTTTGCAACGTCTAGGGTGGTAAAGTAAACTACTCTTTATCCTTATCTGCAGGAACTGAAAGATGTTTTAACTGGCTACATAAACTCCGGTATATTAGGAGAATTTGAAGAGAAGTAAACCACTGCTGGAAAAAGCATGCTGATATTTGTAGCTCTCACAAAAGTTCTTCACAGTTCCCCACAGTTCTTCCCAGGTTCTGACCCACTAAATCAGTAACATAAAATTAGTTACAGTGGTTTACTGGTTGATTTGTTTGTACACTGTCCAGTGACAAGTAAAATGTTAACTAATAGAACCCAAGTACAAACTTGGTAGAGGTAGAAAACCAGGCTAGAAACCCAACCTCACACCCTCAACACCCTACTGAGGTGAGTATTCTTATAGGAATAATCGTCAGGGACATCATTTTTCCCAATGGGAAAAGTCCTCCTCTTAGATTGTTAACAAAACAATAAACATACTGCTTCTTCTTAATTAATGAACAACAGTGGATATATTGGTTTTTGGTGATGTTTCAAAGCTTGCATGTGGACCTGGTCTCAAAATTTTGCTGTTTATGTGGTTACGGGTACCAGGCAGAATCAAACTTTAGAAAGCTGGGACTTGAGTGGTGAAGAAAGTCCAAAGATTAAGGGTAGAGTTGCAACCAATACTAAATTATGGCTGTTTATATAAATGCTATACAATAAACAGAGATAATACTATCTCTTTGGCCATTGTGACACACTAAATTAATGTTCTGCCTTGATACCAAAAATATACATTATCTTTAACAAAAAGTTCTATGTTACATTTTCCTTCTATGCTTGCAAGTATACCGATTGTCATATAGAATAAAATTCATAAATTTTGAGGTAGAATTTTATAGTAAAATTAGGATTTTTTTCACACATACAAAAAAGAATAATTGGCACAGTTTGTTTTATTGCATTGTAATGCAATAAAGATTTTGACAAAACACTGTAATTTATTTTTTATTTAATTATTCTATATGGTCACTATTTTTCAATTTCTGACCTACAGAATTACAAGCAGCTCCTGAATCATTGTCGGCTGAATAAAATCATGACTGCAGCATTCCACTAAGGCGTCTTTACTTTCTTTCAAATGAATATGTAGCAATCGTACACAAAGAAAACTAGATAACTGCAAATAATCTATTTATCCTTCTGTATTAGATGTGGGTGCTTACATGCTACTGTACTCAAGATGAAAAAAGAAAGTATAAATATTCCAACAAATAAGTTTTTCTAAGAGGTTTAACTGCATTATAACATTTTCAGGATCCCTGGAAAGTGGAGGTGGGGTGGAAACCAATTTTGTATTGATTCAGAAAGTAATTTGGGATACTCTGAAGCAAAAGCATGCTAGGCTGTGGTCAGCCCAAACATTTTCTGCAATACAAGTGACTATTAAGATCTTGAATTTGCCATTGTTTTGGAAAAAAAACAAAAACAAATAACAAAAAAAACAAACAAAAAAAACCCCTGCATTGTAAGGGGATTGTTCAATAAGATGTAGAGGAATTTAAACTTTTCAGACACTTGGTTTTAACTTTGTTGGAGTCAACAGCCAACATTATTTTGTTATTAGTTGCAATCTTAGGCTAATTATAGAACTAAATTTGTAGGGAGAATAATTTCAGAGCCAATAGCATCAAGAAGGTATCATGTCAGAAACATTCTTTGTGAACTACACTCTACCAATTGTCATTAATCAAAAGTATGCAGTTGGTTAAAGTTTAAAAAATGTCCAAATGGCACTGAGTCTGTTCAAACAATGAGCGGTCTCTCAAGAATTACTCATACAAATACACATGTCAAATAGTATTTTGCTTTCCACTTTCTTTCATGCAAAAGTCATGTTTTGATAATCTTATCATACATAAAAGTATTAAAATCAAAATATTCTATTTATAAATCTTCCAATGCAAAGCAAAATTCCCAATTATTGTTGTGAAAATAAGGATCTCGCCCTTTAACTTAAAAAGGTCAAAAGAATTATTGTTGAAATAGGAAAATATAGCAATAGATAAGATTAAACAGATATGCATGAAACCCTTTGCCCCAACAAAGGAGTGGTAATAACAAAATGAGAAAATAATCTTGCAAAAGTTTTTGGGTTTTTCTAGTTATTATTATTTGTTTTATTGAATAACTAAATGACAGTTGGAGAGGGTGCCCCTTAACCTGAGGCATGGAATTTTACAGATTTCTTCCTAAATAACCCTCTGCTGATATAACTTCTAGATTAAAAATCAATTTTTACCCATTCTCATACAGCAAGATCTTTAATTAAAGAATAAATCAGAGGCATTTGGGACATAAAAATATCAATAAACTCTGCTGAAGGTAAAAATGTTTAGCATACTTTTTCAGTTCTCTAAAGAGACAAAACCATTTCAGTACTATATATGGGTTGTCTTTGCCCTTTATTACAGCATTAGAAGACTGAACAATATAAGTCTGTTCTGTATAAAGACCACTTTCCCTCTAGGATGGCTGAGAGACTATATTCTTCAGGTTTTAAATGCGCCAAATAGAACTTTTGCAAGTTCCTTTGGAACCGGTCCTAGGTTGGGAATTCTCACTGCTAATGCCTAGCATATTTTTAATTTGATGATTTATTCACACTACCATCAATGCAGGACAAAAATTCCATTTCCATATAACTAAATATTGAGTAATGATTTTTTTTTTTTTTTTTTTAATGTCAGGGTGGATGATCATACTTTTAATAAAGAAAGATCTCAAAAAAGGTGCATAAAAAAAAATCTATTGATAACCAAACACCAACAGCAGAAATCACACTAGAATAATATAGTCCATCCTATGGGGATGCCTGATCCTTTAAAAGCCTTTAATCAGGTAGCCCTGTCTATCTCAAAGTTGAATCTCTTCTTCAGACTTCCCAAGATCCATAAATTGCCTATTTAAAGATCTCACATCCACTCAGGTGAGCTTGGAAAAGCTTTACAGTAGCCCAAGGTCTACTAATAAGAAAGTAAAATATTGAAAGTAAAATCACCAGGAGCTCAACTTAATTCTTCTCTTTCATTCTCAATCTTCCTACATTCACATTTTTCTTCCAGATTCATGACACCCTTCTAAGCTACCTGCACACTGGAGGGCAAAGGCTATCTCTGGAGAACGTGTGATTGTGCAGAAGATGAGGAAGAGGCCAGAAGGCTGCTGGAGGATGAAGGCGTGCTTCCTCTCCGGCTGTGTGAATGTACTTGCCTTTCACTACCTGTTCTATAATTTTTACAATAGCCTCTTTACACTAGCAGTTTATTTTCAGTGCTCTTTAACAAACTTAATTTAGCAAACTTTCACAATGTTCATATAATGATTTTAAGCCTTTTGCTCACTAATTGAAGTGAATCACTTGGACTTTATTTTATTCACCTTCTTTCTTACTACAAATGCATTATTTTTTCAATTAATCTCCTCATACTTTCCCAAGCCTCTTGGCTTTCTGTTGATTTAATCCCTGGTTTCTGAGAATATCACTTTTCCATTCAGTGAAAAGCAAATTATTTTCTTAAAACAAATGCTTTTATCACAGGTTACTACAGGCTGGCACAAGCAAAAGAGAAAAAGAAACTAAGAATATGAATTGCTAAGATTTAGCTTGTTATAAAATAATTCCTTGATTGAAAAGATGCAGTACGATACAGATCCATAAGTACTGCCAGGAAAATTGTCAGCTCACCAAGTATACTTTGGGTGCAGGTTATTACAGGTGAGATAGATCACTGTCTGCAGATGTAACCCAAAGGAGACAGTTTCTTCAAAAAGCAAAATGTTTTCTCTTCCTTATTATGACGAAAGGAATGCAGGGAGAAAGGACCTCTAGCATTTTCTACCCACCAGTGGGAGATGTTTCATATAAAACATCAAAGACATTAAAAAGTCTTCAGTACCTTTACAGAGTTTCTCGCTTTTTCCTCTGAGAAAAAAAAAAAAAAAGGCCCCAATTCTGGAATTTTCATTGTATTTTGCATAAAACTCACTAAATTGCTTTTTGAATTCTTAATATTTCAATTTTTTTGAACTATGCTCTTGGGATACTATTATTTCCAACCAGAAACATGATTTTCATCTACTGTGGCCATTGTCTGGTGTTTTCTCAGTAATCTATTCCCTCCCTATCTTGCCTGCAATAACATATGATCCTAATGCTGTCCAGGCCGTCAAGCTTTCCTTTTTTCTAACACGATTCCAATCCATGCTTTTACAGCAGATTTCCACAGCTGCTATAGCTTTGTTCTGATTCTGATTTTTGTTCCTTACGTATTCTACAGAGATTTGTATTATATTTCAAGACCTATAAAAGTTTATATAAAGTAACAATTACTTAACTCTGGGCAAAAAATGGATATCATGTGCAGGGATGTAGAGAATTTCACTGTAAAGCAGTAATCTGATAGCTTACAGATATTTTTATATCATTTCATGTTATGCAGTAGAGGTAAAAAAAAAAAAAAAGACAGAAAAAAAAAGAAAAAAGGAGAAATTTCTGTTATGACCTGAACAAATGAGGTCTGTTATTTACAGAAAATGCAATCTTCAGATCTCATACAAAACTGTAAATAACCTCAACACAAGATAGCACCTCTTTATGACAACACTTGCATCCTGAACAAGAAAGAAAGCATCTAGAAGATCAACAGAAATGCAAGTGAAAAAGCAGCTTACATACTTCATGTTGGATCCAGTCTGTATACATTTTGTAACTGATGTTCACAGATCTAAATGGCACAATTGATTTTATTCTTAAAAGGCGCATGAGAACATCTGATAAGGATATTAAGTCTACTTGTAGCATGAACAGTTTTAAATGGACATCAAAATAATACATGGAGAGATATGAAATTACTGAATGAAATTTTATGGTCCATATTATGCAGGAAGTAGACTACATGATCACAATGGTTGCTCTGAGACCAAAATTTACAAATCAAAGAAAAAATAAAATTACTGGTTTGAGCATGCAAAAAAACCAAAACAAACAAAAAAAATTGATAAAAAGCTAGAAAATGGCATGGTAATTTCAAAACAAATGGGCTCCTAAGTATTTCAAACTGATTAAATCTAAACTAATGCTCGATGTCACATCAAATCACCACAATTGATCTTGTTATCTTACCCTAAAGAAAACAGATACTTCTAAAGACAGGTTCAGAAACTTCGAGGGGATATTGTTTCGTACTCTTCCACCTCTAAAACTGTCCACTGATAAAAGAGATGAATATATGAGAACAAAACACGTGAACAAAAATTTGTAGCCTATGGAAGATATTGAAATAGAAATGTGTTGACTTCCAGCATTTCACTGCTAGAGGTGAATAATGTACATTCTCTTGAAAATAAGTACTTTCTGTTTGCTGTTTTTGATATCTTATATTCTTAACATTTGTTCAGGAGTGTACCATGAAATATAGATAAGTTTTTTTCCAGTTATTAATATTCCATACTTGGAAGCTGAGAGTTGCCCAAAATACAAAAAAAAAAAAAAAAAGATTGATAGTTGTTCAAAGCTGTTCAGAGCTTTGTAATGCTAAAATAAGATCTAATTTTTATGACTTGAAGTATATTTCAATGTAACTACATTCAGAGCCCAAAGCTATAAACCTTGGGGTATTTTCTACACACTCCCAAAACATGCTTTCCTGCCCTGTAGTCACATATCAGCCCCAGCACGTTTCTGTTATGGAGCCACCTATATTATACCAGCTTTGCAGCTCTAATTTCTGTTAACAAATTCTCATTACAGTGAAGTTATTAATTAAATTTTGATTTTATTTTCTTTTTATTAAACAGAAGGCAAAGGGGCCCATCTGCAGATGTTGAGACACTATCAAAAGAAATGGCCAGATCTGACAAGCTCTTATTTGAAAAACAGCAGTTGTTTTAGGAATTCATTTAATCTGGGAGTAATACGGAATCCCTGATCTCGTTTTCCTAAAAATGTGTTACCGTGTTAAGCAACCAAGTTAAGTTCTGATTGCCAAGTACTGGGGAAAATTAATGCTCTTTAGCTCAAAAAGTGCTCTTCACAGAAGTCTGTGACAGCTGAGAGAAGATGGCACATCCTTAAAATAAGGCATTTACACGAGTCTTTGAAAACCCACATCTTTAAAGTGCTGAGAGAATTTGCTTTTGCTGTGGGAAGATTATAGATATATTCCCAGCGGTTTAATTCATTGGCCAGAGCTCTCTACCTTCTGCAACACTAAGAGATTTGGCTTCTTGAGATGAAGTATACCTATTCTTTAAATTCAAAAACCGTTTTTTTTTTTTTTTTTTTTTTTTTTTTACTATTCACTCCCTTTTATCCATGGCAACAGGCATGTCTGTGCAAAAATAGGAAAGTATCCTAATATTCAAAAATTCTTCTTTCACTGAGTCTCTTTTTTTGTTATCATTTACCATTCTACATTTTAGAATCTTTATGGATTCCCTCAAAGGAGTTTCTTCAGATTTCTAAAGCTGGCAGATACATATCTTCTAGAAAACTCATATATTTCTCAAAGCCATTAGCTCAAGCTTACATAAACTGAAGGAAAGAGTAAAAACAAAGAAAAAGTAATAGCTTTCAAATAACATTTTATTTTCATATTTCTCAAATTGCACACTTCTCCCTGACATCTTAAGTGGACAGAGAAGTATCTTAGATTGAGTAGAACTTACTTAGGGATTTATACAGCACAGTTTATAACGATATTTGACTTAGTGAAGAAATACATGGAATTTCATTTTTAAAATAGCCTCACACTTTCCTTTCATTTTTCTTTTTCATAGGCTGAGACCAGTTGCTCTGTAGGAGAAATCCATAACTGTGACATATACAACAAAAAAGTAAGCTTGGAAACTTTATTTTGGGAGGTACATAAAAATATAGATTACATATGTATTGAGAGGTGGCTATGGGAAAATGAAATCCGCAAAACTCAAATACTCTGCTACAACATAGCCTTAAAATAAACTCACAGACAGCATTATATTTGCCTCAGATATACTGTGAGAAAACTTATATTACTACAATTATCTTTTAAAAAGGAGAAAAAAGAGCAAAATTTAAAATTTAAAAAAAAAATTGAAAAGAATGTATTAAACCAGAATTTTAGAAGGGCAGCTCATCTAGTGTTCTATTCTCAGTTGTTATTAAAATAAAGTTATCTGAAGTACTAGCAAAATCTTAATCTAATAAATGTTTCATCATAAGAAAGCCTGTGCAAAAATAGTGTATATATGAGTATGAGGGATTGAGTTAGATAGGGAAGGTGAAAATTTTAGCTGTCTTCTTTGTTCTTCACCTCATTGCTTCAGCAGGTATACAGCTCCTTTGATAAGATGGAAAAAAAATTACTTGGAAAATAATGTAAATATTTACCTCCTTTCTAGTAAAAGACATGGTATTAGGCGCAGGCAATCAACTTATGATTAACCAAGTTTCAATAGTACATTTTAGCACATCTAAATTTGATAATTGAAAAATATCAGAGTTTTTTCATTGATGGAGATGAACCTGGAAATCTAAAAAAGTTGAAATGGAAAGAAAATGTTGCATTGTTTCTCATGTATGCACTTCACCTCAGTGCCCTAATTTTGTTTGCTACTGTGCTCCTTGTGTTTCATATCTAAAATATGCTTTCTAACAGTGTCATTGAAAAAACACTTCAAGGGAGACATTTTAATCAGACTTTTGGTCAAATTTTTCCCTGGGGAAAAAGTGTTGAATTCATTAGGACTGCTTTATGGCAGAAGTTAACTAAATATCTAAAGGAAAGCAAAAATAATTCTCATGGGAGAACACTGCAACAGATAAATCGACAGCTAGAATAAAGTTATTTTTCTTAGGTTACAGTCAATTCTGTACTGAAGGAAAATTATAAGTTCTGTCTCCCACCCTTGAAAAGAAACTGTTCCTATCCTTAGAGAGTAGCAACCATTAGATGTCTATCCTCAGATCTTTGTCCCCGACTTGTCCCCAAACAGACCACCTCTCGGTCAGAGAATTATAACATAAGGAAAACGCAGAAGAAGTTATTTAAACTAAGGGGAAGGAAGGAAAGATGAGATCTGTGTTCGATTGGACAGTGATAGAACAAAAAGAAGGAATGGAAAATACATTTTAAGGTGTCTGAAATCTCTTTATCAGGATTTTTTTTTTGTTAATAGCACAAAATGACAGTAAAAGGGGAAAAAAAATCTTGTGATAGTAATTTAATTCCAGAATAAAAACAGGAAGTAAACACAAACATGGCACTCAAGCAGAAATGAGAGGCACTATGAAAAAAAAAGCAGAACCATACAGTCTTTGGTGGATTTCTTAGCACAAAACTTGTATTAGGGCAAAGCAAATTAATAAATATTCCATAATATGTAATGAATTCATGCATTCAAGAGAGTTTGCACTACCCCTTAGTGAATACATATAAATACTGGAGAAATATAGAAACCTCATACTTGGGTTAAGAATGGGTTTCCAAACTAAATATACTTTCAGAATTTTTACAGAAAGATTTTATATTTAATTTTCTCCCTTTTACCTAGGCTTTACAGCTTTGCTGTCAGAGCTGCAAAGACAAACCAGGCTGTGGCCTGAAAAAGGTCCTGACAAAGATGAAAGGGCATTTTCTCTAGAGCTGTGTTAAATGAAAAATGAGACACGTAACTGCGGGGCGGAGCGGGGGAAGGCTTTTATGTCTTAATATGTCTTTTCTGGAGACCAATACTAATATGTGAGCTTAAACAAACAATTGTCTGTAGCCATGTACCTTTCACAAAATGGAAGAAAACAATTGCAGCTGTGATACTCAGCTTCTGTCCCAAAGGATGCTTCATTAATCTCACCTGCTCTGCTTTACAACTGACTTGCTGCAGATAAAACATCCCCAGTCCCTCTTCATGTTTTGGAAAATGTAATGATCATGCTTAACATACTAAAAATTGTATTTCTTGTTAAGAATCAGTGATTTCATTTTTTCTTTCCAATAAGTGTAACATTACTAAGTACTGCTATGGAAACTTCAATAACTTATTTTGAAATCTTTCAAAGATTTCTCAAGTAGTTCAGAAAATTAATCTATACATCTCAGACTTCCTTTTAGTATGAGCAAAAGGATTTCCAGAGCAAATTAGGCTTGCTGTGGAAAATAATTTTGGGGGAAAAGGAATGCTTTGATTCATTCAAGATTATTTGAATTCCTTTGGGAAACTCTTTTCTTGCATATAATGACTTCATTTTTTACATACTTTTTTTTTAAATTGGTTTCATCAAAAACGTTACTCCTGCCTTCACACTGCAGTGAAATAAGACATTTGTTTCTGAATGTGGTGTGCATTCCATTTCTACAATGACATCCTTCTTTAAAGAACACCTCACATCCATATCCCTACTTCCTTCCTAATAAAGCCTTATTTAATTAATTGTAAAATTTATATATTATAAATTCATCACTAATTCTCAGCTGTTGTGTGTGTATTGAAAAATGTTCTGAGATATCAGAAGTATTACAAATTACAGTAATGGAAAGACTTATGGGTGTGTAAATTCCTATTACGTGTGAGAACTAGAAGTTGAGGTGAATCATCACAACTTTGATGTAATGATTATTCTCTATATTCCATTTGGATTCTTTTTTGTTCCATTCTCATTCAAATTAATTTTAATTTCTGTTAGTGGCTTACGATATATCACTATTATGTAAGCATCAGAGGAATGGAAAACAAAACAAACAAAAAAGACAGGAAAGTAAAATATTCCCCAGTGATAGTGGAAACACAATGATTATGTTTCGATGGATAAACAGAATTATGAGTTTGTGTTTATTGTTCATTCACCTGCAAGAAAAAGTCCACTATTCTTAGAAAGAATTCCTCAGTGTCTCTGAACTCAGACACACAGGAAATGTATGAACTTTAACTCCTTCAGGAAAAAAGTTGTAATTTCATAGACTCATACTAACATTACACAGAGGTAATGTTTCTACCAAAATACTGGTGTCCAAAATGTCCATTCAATCTGCTGTAAGTAGTACAAGCAGTATAAGTATAGTCCATAAGGAATAGGCATGCCTAGATTTTGTAAGCGGAAACATTTGAGCTGCCTCTTCCTATTCTGAGAACTGCAAAAGAGATAATAAGGGTAATGGACAGTATTAGCTAGAATGTGAAGACAGTGAATTTGCCTGCTGGCTGTCCGCAAGCAAAGTATGACAAAACCAGAACACAAATGTGGTTTTGTACGCAGGCTACGTTATATGAGGAAGCTGTCATAAAAAACAGTCCTTGCATACTGTCAATATGTTCAAAAAATAACCATGCTGCACTCCAGTTCAAGACTTGAAAAACAGTCAGATTCAGCTCACTATCCTGTGTTCACAAAACTGAATTCTTTTGGAGCCTGATAGTTACCTGCATAATTACCTTGTTATCAAGCCTTGATGCTATCTTAATTCAAATATTTTATTCACTATATGTTAAAATTGGAAGACTAATTTACACAGTTTTTAAAATTCAGAACAAGTTCCTCAGACAAGACAGTAAACTGCTGAATCTTTTGAGACTTATAATCAGTCTTTCTTGGCTTTGTTTTTTGATCATCTTCATTTAATCTCTTCCCGACAGTAATTTAAAAATATGCATGCTTTAATAAAAGTCCATATTTGCTATTGTCACTGTTGAGGAAACACTTGAAAGCAATGTTCCTATTAGCTGAATATGCTTTGCTACCTTTTAAAATAGAGCAATATCCGCTGCTTATTGTCCATAAATATAATTTGTGCAGGGATTTCTAAGTTTTCATATAATAAAAGAAAAACAGAGTTTCTAATTCTCCACAATTTTGTACTTTATTCTCTCATTACAACAGATGAGAAAGAAAGGAGATTTTGTTTTATGTTAAAATAGTAGATCACACAACGTGTAAATTTATGTAAAATTAATACCAAGGGAATTGATGTTTTAAACTTGGACTGAAAACACTATGCGATAATGAGGAAAATGACTGCATTAGTACTTCAGAAAAATATTCAACTTGGCAAAAGTTTTCACTAACTCAAGAACAGTGGAGAAAGAAATTAAATATCTTTTTGAGAATAAAGATTGAATAATGTACCTTAACTTTTATTATTTTAGTATATTCTAAAACCTACAGTACAATTTCAAGAGTTGACATTTGATGAGGCATTACTGATCCTCAAGTAATGTGGAAATACATTCATAGCTGTGATTCTTCCATATTATAATGTACTTTATTCGAGTGACAATTATGTAAAAATACTTGCAATAGGCATAAACAATGCAAAACTTCCCTCTTTGGGTGCTCTCAAAATCCCTTTGGTTGACTTTTTTCATCTTTAGCAATGATGCTAGAAACAGATGTTAATTCTTCCACTGAGTTATGCAGGTTACTGGACAGCCTCAGGGCCCTACCATCTGACATTCATATTTTGGACAGAGAGTATTTTTATATCCTGCTCATAGGGCACCCACTTTCTCCAGCAGGAAAATAAATGCTAAACTTTGCCTTAGGAAACATTACTTGAATATTTCCAGTTTTACAAACGAAATCATTAGAACGGTTTCAAGGAGCTAAGTCTTTTTTTTGGTCACTATTAATACACCAGGTTATTTTCATAATTTTTAAGAATGAAGTTTTGTGCATTCACACTGAGATTAGCAAATGCCAATAAACAGAGGACAAAGCTGAAGCACAGAGTTCCCAATAATCTAGCACTTTGATGATTAAAGGGATATGAAACTGTTAATTATGCAGTGTAAGTTTCCATGAGAAAACAGCTGCAAATCACAAATTCTGCTTGAGATCAGAAATAAATAAATAGCTTAGGCAATGCTATGCAGAGGACAAAAGTAGTTATCATGCACTACACACCAAATAAAAGAGAAAGATGGAAAAAAACACTGTTTTAATACTTCATTTTCTTCTGTCAAGACAGAGTACTATAAGAAGTCTTTTTTTAATACGTAACAAGGTTGGTCAAGGAGTGAACAATTTTATATATAATTTAGAGACAAATACTTAATCAATCTATTCACCAAAATTACTAAAAGTATCCAATTTGGTTTTGTTGAGATTCTGAAAACAAAAGGACCTTAAAAGAAAATAAGTAAGCCAAGAACATCCACAGAATTAAGCATAAAACAAATTAGATGCTTTAGAAATTTTATACTGTTGACCAAGAAATGAAATCTTCTACCCTTCAGACAGGTAGTCAGTTAAGTATTACAAATAATTTTTAATGACAGTGTCTGAAAATTCCCGTAAAATCCTTTTCAAAGCCATTTGATATACTACACTTTCAACAAGGGGAAAGCTGGAAACAATTGCCTCAATATTCCTAAAGCAATCATCTTGAAAATTTGTGAGTCTAAATAAAGACAAAGACACAGTCTTTAGGGAAACAGAGTAAATGAATTATGAAGTCTAATTCTCTAAAACTTTTGACACATTTTAGACTTATTTCCAAACTATACCTTCTTACTTCTTTCACCTTTTCTTTCCCCTTCCTGTATTTCCATGTAGATGTACAGCTGCAGCACCAGCTTTGCTTGTCTTTACAAGAGAAACCAGAATATTATTGAAAGTTTCTCGCAAAATGTGTATATACGGGCATTTAGAGGTAACCCATCCAGTTCCTTCTCTTCAAAAGGGAAATGTCTGTCTCTACACAGAAATAGCATCATTTACAATCAGCTGTTCTCTATTTTGTGTTGCAGCATTACGTTGCTTTCCTTTAGTATTTATGGTAAATTTTAGTATATTTAGGTGATAATGCTGATTCCCAGCTGAGCAAAATCTTCTCAATAGCATTGTTCAATGTCCCACCTACTCTTCTATATCCTTTATATGCAACATAGAATCAATATTTTGTCACTATGTCTGAGAAAATGACAGAATTTTCACATTAATGTAGCAAAGCACAGTCTTTTTCGTACACATTCCTAGGAGAAAGGAATAAGTGAATTTAAAGAAATCTTGAAAAGAAATTGAGAAGAGGAATGAAAGTAAAACTGGTAACAGTCTAGAAGAGGGAGAGGTACTAAAAAGAATACATAAAGGTGAAGAAAAAGAAGAGTAATGCAAGTAGTGGCACCATAAAGGTAATCAATCAGTATAGCTACTCATGAAAAGTTATTGTTAACATACATCTACTTTTATCTCAGTAAGATGCAATCACTAAATCAAATCAAGGGTTGTTATGCTTGAATGCTCTGCAAACAACACCTTGGGGCTTTTGTTGTTGAAGTTTCTTAGGGCATTTTTGTGGGTTTTGGGTTTTTGTTTATTTGTTTGAAGAAGCATTATAAAAATATAGAAATCCATTACCTATTACAGTTAAAATGCAAAGTTATTGTGATACTAATACCAAACTATGTGGATAATAGATTATTAGAGCACTGTCAACAAAGGGTGAAAAAAATGTTATAAATACCAAAATGTTGCAAAGTAGGAGACTACTTGCATAGATAAGCTTGTCTACAACTTTTGCATCACTGAAAATTACATCAGTTGCAATCTGTTGTCTAGAAGAAAAATCCCAACAAATTTGCTGTCAAGAACATACAGATAACTTCCTTTATGTGATATTTGGCTTTTTACCATGTTAATGGAAATTAAAACCAATCCAGTAAGCACACATTTCTAGATGCTAATTTCATTATCATGAACATGGGTCTGTTGTCTGATCAGAGAGCGACCATTGTGACATTTGAAGTGCCCTACCCTTTGAAAACCATCCTTCTGTAGCCAGCAAGTAAAACACAGACTCTAAGGGAGACCTAGTCTGGGCTGGAGGCTGGAGACTAGACATGATTTTCTGCAATGTGAGAAATAACGCCAGATGTTCTTGGGTTGGCTGGCAATCAAGCCTGGTGCTGACAGCAAAACATCTCCTTGTAAAAGTTTTCATCTTTCTTCAACGTAACATTTTAAGTCCAATCTGCTGTCCAAGTTATCCCTTTCTGGCATGAAATATGGGTGCACAGATTTTTCTTTCATATAGATAAATGTCATTGGCCACCCTTTCCTTCCTTCATAATTATGACCATGCCCAATATTCAGATGCAACAGGGAATAGGCCACCATAGCTTCTTGAAATTTTGGAGTAACTAGCTGATTTTTAACAAACTGCTGAAAGTTTCATGCAGATTTGTGCTTTTGTGCTTTTTGGTCTTAACTTCAAGTTGTTCTAACTTAAAAAGTAAATAATAATTTTGTAGCATCTTCCTGTTCACTGCAAGATGTCCTCTTCACCACAGGCTACAGAAAGATGATGAAAGAATAACTTTTCTTCCTCTGGGAATTCAGATATTGACATATAGCTCCAGAGTTCACCTAAAGACAAATCTTTGTCTCACTCAAATGTCATTCATTATTTTGTTAGCCTGAAGGAGAAAAACATACTTTCTTGCACTGGAAGTTTGAAAAGCATACATAAAATAAGTAAACCTATTTGCTGTCAGCATTAATAGAATGAAGAATGAATGGAACTTTTGAAAATAAGGAGACTATCAATAATGTTAAATCAGAAGTGAAAAAATGATATATTTGATTTTTACAATAAAAGATTGCAATACAGAACTTAGACAGGGAAAATTACTTCTCTGGAATTTTTTGTTCATTTGTGGGGTTAGTGTGTTGGTTTTTGGGGGATTTTATGGTTTTGGTTTTTTTCTTTTTTCTAGTTAAAATTCTTAAGTCAGTAAAGAACACTAAATAGATTATATTAATTGCAATGAAATGAAACCTACTTGTGAGGAAAATGTTTAGTAACAGATTACTCATCATGCAACTCAGCCAGGCAGCTGTTCATTTTGCCAACAGATGTTCATTTTTCCAGTCCTGCTAATCTTGCAAGTCATTTTTCCTCAAAATCCAATGACAAAATCCATAAGAGCCACAGATAACTCCCAAGGGCATATAAGAATTGAAGGATTTGTTGGCTTTAGATTAGAAAGAAAGAGTAAAAACCAGGAAATCTATTGTTTTAAAGTAATATGTTTTCCTATCAAATACTTCTATTTGAAGAATACTTTTAAGAGAGATACCACTGTTTACATTTTCTTAAAAACTAGATGACTGTGAAAAATGTTAAAGCAAAACCTTCATCTCGTGAAGACTTAAAAAGAAAAAGGGTGCATTTAATAGAAATTTATTCTAAAATACTTAAAATTATTTTTAAATATCATGGGTTTTTTATTTTAGCTACTAAATGAATACAGGAGTTTCCCAAGTCATTTGTGCTAAGTTCAAATATTTAATTAATAGAAAGGCAATCACATGATTACAGAAACAGCTCTACTCGAGAAGGCTTTTGATCCTGTCTTTAGTCAGCAGACAAATCAAAGCACCTGTGCAAAGCCTGATGATATCTGAGTCACACAGGACTGATAAAATAATTCAGCATAAGTGATTACCCATAATATACACACTAAATATATTGCCACCAGAGATAGTGTTCTGTAAAGGCTGCTTTGAAGTGAACTTTTAAGAAAAATGTTTTAGTTTTATAGACTATGTGTATTTCAATTTTAAAGTAAATTGTAATAATAACCATTATTTTTAAGATAATAACAGTGAGTACATTAATTTTTTTTCCCACCTATTCTGCTTTATTTTCTTCTGCTTTTCTTTTTCCTGGTACAACTTTTTTTAGACCTGTAGAGGTATTTTCTTTGTTTGGGCAATGTGCTGACTTCTTCTGTCCTGAATTTGCAACTATGCATCTTCTATGAATTTATTAAATCCCCCGTCTGAGTTGCAATTTACTAATTCCCTCCACCTTGCAAAATCCTTGCTTTCCATATGGTGTGTAGTCCTGAAATTAACAGAGTCAGATAAATGGCGATTGATACTGTGGTGGCAGCTGGACTTTTCAATATTCAGGTAGAGCCCAAATCAGCGCAGAGGAATTGTATCATTTGTAACAACATGAGTTGATTGCAGATCATGTCCTCCTTTTATATTGGCATCTCTTCCTCCTCCTCCCAAAGAAATGGATCCTTCCACTTCTCAGGAATCTAAGGGAATATGCCATACAGATGGCTTCTGGCTTCTAGGCACTGGCAGTGTAGTCATCATCCATATTGACACAAGTTGATTTAGTATGAAATGCATTAAGCTACCATAGTGGGCAGCAGTATCAAATGGGAAGAGATTCAACCCAAACTGCTTCAGGTTCGGGGGCAGCCTGGCCAGTTCGTATCGTGAGGGACACATAATGCTAACTAGAATCAACTGGCACAAATCAGGAATTTTTCAATGAGATTATTCTGTCAAAACAGGTTTACTCATGCAAGACTTTTTCAGAAATATTCTGATGTTAGCAAATCAATCTTTACTTATTATGTAATGGTTCTGTATACAATGTCTCATAAATAAGAATTAACTTCTCCAAAATAACTAATTAAGAAATTTATGCCCCTGGTTAATTAAGCTGTTGGTTTTGGGGAAAAAGTAAAATAAAATATTTGGCCAGGAACTTATATTCATGATGTGGTCCTATGATTATATTCTTTATAGTTTTATACATGGATTGATTTTTTTTCTTTTATTACAGTCAAGTGGATAATGTCTCTCTTTCTTTTCTGTTTAATCTTGAAAGGTCATGGATTTTGAAAATCCTTTTCCATTCAGTTATAGCTGGAAAATTCTTTAGTCTATTTAGAGAAGGATAATATCTCTTTTATTCATCTGGCCAAAGTCTGGGAAAAGATTTTTATATTACTGTATATTTATACAATACTATGCATTTTTAATTTCAACTTTTTTTTTAATTCTCTGTATAAAAATATCTATTTTAAAATTACAAATGTATCAATAAGAATTTGTAAAAATAAGATTAATTCTTAGACTCATTTAAGAAAAATACACACATCTAGATGTTATCTCTGTTTTTCAAATTGCAGAACACATTTGTAATAACTCTTTGGAGATAGACTGAACTTCGTTTTTCCAAATCCTTTGTTGCAGCCAAAATTGGAGAAGAGTCCCAGTTGCTTTAAATTGCTCACTTTTCTCTGTCCAAACAACTCGTTCTGATATGATCTGAAACAGTGTGTGCAAATCCCAGTCACAACCAGATAGTTAGCTGAAAAATAATGTACACACACAGAAAATTCTGAGATCTTACAATCCAAGTAATGATTCTGTATCTTAATGAAAATGTAAAAGAACTCTGTCTCCAAAGGACTCATGATATGTCTCAGCATACCATTTCCCAGAATGTCTAATCATCGAAATTGTTTTTTACAGAGTCATAATCATGGTTTTGCACAGTTGATTCAAATGGGTGTGATTCCTCTGCACACTGGGGCAGAATTGACAAGGAAAGTAAATTCAATTCCTATCCCAATAAACTATTCAGGTTTTCTATTATACCGGGGAAATTCTTACATTCAGAGCAATGGAGACAGGCCCAAATATATCTCCTTATTAAATCTTTCAGGTCAGGAGCTTTTGAGAGAATGGAGAGGAAATTAATAATATTTTCTATATCTTTTCTTTTTATATTGTTTTGTCTGTAAATGGCCAACATAGTCAAAATTAGCTTCTGATGTGTAGTTGGAAGTCTTTGGCTTTCCTAACACAAACAAGCAAACAAAAGCCAAGCAATGAAACCAGACACATGGTGATGGTTGGTTTTAATTTCTGATCCAACTAATCTTGGTGCATATTTAAAAGAAACCTAATTTGCTCATACAGCTGAGCAAGTCACCAATTGTTTTATAATCAAGATATATCTGAAATATGCTGATTTTTACTCCAAGTCATTCTTCTGATCCACTCTTCCATTTTTCTTCTAATTTCTTCTCACCAATAGTAACAATATAACTGTAAACACTGACATGTTTACAATGATAATAATTTCATGTTCTTCTGGTTAAGTTTGAAATTTCAGCTTCCCTTGCCCTGAAACTACAATAACCATAAATTGGACATTCTAAACTAGGAAGTGTAGTACTGCTGCTCTTAAGGAAAGCCAAGTATATTGGCCCCAAGGTTTAGAGCTTTTAAGTAAGTGCTTAACATTGCAATATCCGTTTATCATACATAAGAGCTGGTAGCTGTGGAATGTGTTTCAAAGGCAGTAGCTGTAAATATTTCTAAAGGACATTCAAAAAACATTATCAAAAGGTTTAAGAAACTAGATCTTGGTCTTGGCTCTGAAGTAGGCAGAATCATGTGAAAATATGATGAAAATATATTATTGCAATTCAACCCAAATAAGAAATGAAGGGGAAAAATAACTGAAGAACTCTGAATGAGATGTTTTAATATAACATTAAAATGAACTGGACATATGCCAAATCTGTCCAGAAGAGCTTATTGGATCCATTTGTGAGTTTAGAGTTTTATAACAGACATTAAATATATGCACCATTATGCATTACTTTATTTTTGCAACTGTTAAGCACAAACTTTGTAGCACCTCCATGAATTAGGTGAAGTGTCAATGGAAAAAAGCCCACTGGCAGCAGTGCAAATAAATGAGAATAAAAGGAAGTGTTAATAGCATAGTTGCAAACAGTTCCATTAACAAATTTCCTCTTCTGAAACCTAGCTTATTTTATATATATCTAAATAAATCCTGTGCCTTTCCATAATTGTATGAGGTTGTATTTTCAATCCGTTAACAATATAAATTACTTCTACAAAGGGTTTACCAAGGTGAAGAGAAAATCTACTCATCTCTTCTATAAAAGTTAATAGTGAGAGCTGAGTTAGATAAGAACTGTGGAAGTGACATGATTATATTAGAATTTTATTTAAAAATTTTAGATTAGCAAAGTTAGCAACTGAAATAAAATTAATCTAACAACATGACCTGCAACAACCGCTGCTTTTCTACTGTCGTTACCTTTATGTTTCACAAATCATTTTCCCCCAGAGAAAATAATTGTATACAAGAAATGTCTAGATTTGTATCTCTATTGTAGCTTTTATAAATTATAAGGTTTCCTTTAAAACTGACTGTATAGTGAAGCATAATTATGGACCAATGATCACACTCACACGACTGTATAAACTAAATATTTAAAGTAACAGGTTTTAGTTTATGTTTCTCTGATATATTTTTGAGTTGCAATGCTTAAGCATAGTCCAGAATAAATAAAGCTAGTAAAATCTCAGGGGAAAAAAATACAACCATTCTGCCAAGTTGTGACAGGGAGAAGTAGCATAATATTAACTGCGCAGTGAGGAAATGGGAAACAATTCAACATCAGTATGCAAATGGCATTAATTAATAATATGTTAGGCTTCTACATACTTTTCTTTTGAATAATATTTCATCTGAAAATGCAAAATATGTTTCCTTTTTTAAATTAACCTTCTAGAGTAATAGTTAATGCATAATAAATTTAATATAGTAGAGATCCAGTGATGACAAGATCTGGTACATATATACAGCAGAACAATTAGCTGTTACTTTTACCTCTTTTAAATTGCATTATCCTACTCTGTCACCTAGGGGAATTTATTGTTTTAAAAATAGGGGCTTTTTTTCTGCTGTCTATAATTCCAGTGCTATTTTACAATAGTTGACAGGGGAGAACTTGGCATGTTTGAGACTCAAACTTAGATATTGCATAATGCACACATGAAAGTCATAATTTTGAGAAAACTATTCTTTAAATGGTGACTTACCAACAGAAGGATATAAAAGGCATGAGCACAATCAACATAAGTAATAAAACCTTCTGGATCACTTGCCAGTAGGGTTGTGTGAGTAATTTCAATATCATTATTGGATTTGCAGTGTTGGCTGCCTCCTGAGCAGCAGCCTTAAATGGGGAATAGAATCCCTTTTGGAATACTTCCCTTGTACTAAAAGAGACATCATTCTGGTTTAAATGTGCACATTTACTTTCTCAAAATAAGACTATACTATTATGGCTAGATAAATTCACTTAACCATATGTGCACATAATTTTATTCTGCTTAAATACTACATGTTTCTCAATCCTTAAGAAGCAGAATAACCTCATGGAGGACTCTAAATTATTCCATTTTGAGAAAAGTATCCTACTTTTATAGATTTGGGGTTTTATTTTTTAAACTCAATTATAAAAAAAAAAAGAAGTTTTGTAGAAGTTGTGTTCTCTAAAGACATGCTCACAGACAGAATACTACTTATAATTTTTGTAGATTTACCAAGCTCTTAGATGACCTCTCAAGCACTGGAACAGGCTGCCATGGGAAGTGGTTGAGTCACCATCCCTGAAGGTATTTAAAAGATGTGTAGGTGTGTAAATAAGAGATTCAGAAGACCTTAGGTCTGGAACTTCCGGGGAGAGTTTAAATGTCTTATAGGAAAGTGTAATATTTGGGGGGGTGGGGAGGGTATGGAGCGGGGATACCTATAGTTCCATTTTTATCTAGAAAATTAGGAGAGAGGGACGTGATATAACCACATTTCCAATCCGTGTGAGATGAGTAGTATTGCCCATATATCTCTGCTGAATTGTTGACAAAACCAACATATGAAGTTAAATGAGTTGCCTAAGACTGTATGGTAAGACAACAATTGATTTGAGAAACAAAGGGTAACCTTTCGGCCCACGTCTGCGTTCTAATACTGTTTGTAATTCCATTTCCATATCAACCCACTGTGAAGCAGAAAAAAGGATTACAATGTCTAATGCTGAAAGAGAGCAGTAAGGCTTTTAGAAAAGCCCTAAAAGAAGAGGTTTTGTTCACATAAACATCTTTTGTACCTGTGAGTGGCTACAAAGAAAATATTTTATAGTAAAAAATACAATACACAAAGAAATAAGAGTAGGGAAAATGGCTTGACTATGATCAGGTGGCTGTGTGATTCAGTGGATGGCAAGATTCACAAATGGATTCATTTCTCCTACTTAAACTTGTCTTCATTTAAAAATAAATACACTATGAAGCCTGAATTATCCTGAGGCCACCTGAGAATCCTGGAGCTCTGAATGGCTCTTAGACAGGCTCTCTCCTCTCACTGTCGCTGGAGCTCTGTGCTGGGGTACCAGTACCCAGATCATTCAAAGATGTAGCTGACTGAGAGCTCCATCCTGAGCATTCATGATATCCTTTCTCACCATGTCCCATTCTTTGACTGTTGCCAGCTGTGACAGCACTGCCCCAAACTCTGTAACTTGTCTGCATGTCAGAGGTGGAATGCAACCCATTCTACTGTGGCCAGGTAAGTCATTTCAGCATACCCTCTACAACAGACTTTTGCTGTGACAGAACACCTAAAGTAAGGATTTCCACACCTCTTTTGCTTTGCTGCCCTTTATCTGAAGAGGAAGACACAATGGGATCATTTTTAACACTGCTTATAAGAAAAGAAAGGTGTGATGTATGTCACACAGCACAAAAGTTTCTGTAGGTGTTTGCACTCCATGTACCCAAAACAGCCTGAAACACTCTGCTGGACCCTTTCTAACTCAGTAGAAAACAGACATTGACAAATAATGCTTACTAAGGCGATATTTCCCACCTAATAAAGCAGTTGCAATAATCAACACCTTTTATAGATCTTTATGAAAAAATAAATCTCACAGTAAGTTAAATTTTAATTTTTATGTATTTATTGGATTATGAAAATATACTGGAGATAGAAACCAAGCAAAACATAGCTTCAAGTTTTGCAATCTGACCTCAATATCTATTGCTGAAATTGCTATCTTTACATATCACCTCTCAAAGTCTAAAAGAAAGAGCACATTTCTGGAAGAGTGCTGCAGGTAGAAAACATTTTTATGAGATTGGTTGCTGCAGCTCATTGTAGTCATTATCAGAAAGGACTTTATAGACATATAGTATTTTTATATATAGCCATCTCCGTACGCTATAACATTCTGTCCATTTCTCTGACCCTACCTATTATTTTTATATCTTCTCCTTCTAATTTAGATTCACCCAGTCAATCAACTTCCATACCTGTCTAGACTGCTTTAACCACACACATTCAAAACTAATACATGGAGGAGGCAGAACATCAGAAGGGAATGAGAAGGGAATGCTTCTCTCTCTGTGTAATTGCACGATGGGATTCTGGCCAAGTTGAACACAAATAATAGAGGAGATACCATTTTGCAGTGTCAGCCCACTAATAAATTGGAACAATGAAAGATTCTATTAAATCCATTTCTGAAAGTATGCAGTTTCAGAGGCCTTGTGCAAGTACATCCTCTAAACACAATAGTACAAGTATGCAATCTCCATTGCCCTTCAAAGTTTCTTTCGGAAGAATAGTAACTCGTCTTCAGTTTTCTAGGACACACATTATATGGTCACTTATTTATTTTAATTGAAACACAGAACGAGGGGCTTATCTACTGATTGCTCATGAATAAATGAATTATTAAATGTAAGCGAGTAGTTCATACAGAGCAAATGTTAGACCGAGCCCATAAAGTAGGCTCTCATCCTGTTCTTGATGAAGTTAAATGTCATCATTTTATTGTGGTCAATTACAGTAAGTATGATCCCCCGAAAATGTGTGTACATGCACTGTTCCTAGATATATATATATATATATACACACAATGTTCAAAATTGATGGGAGAAACAAACATTACTGACTCCATGAATAGAACCCAAATGTTTCCAAAAATTAAAAGGGCCAGGTACTAAGTTCCTACCGCAATTATATACCTAGGATTAGATTTACATGTAGCTGATAGGTAGCAACATACTGTTTTCTTAGTTTAGTTCCCTAGTGGATAGATTGTTTTCATTTAAATGCCCGTGGCTGATCTGCTCCTGTCCTGCTGGAAAGAAACAGGCAATCAGTTCCAGATTTGCCTAAATCCCAGTCCTCTATTGACAGTGTCAGGCAGAATGGTATCGGCCGCTGTTAGCGTGGGCCAGGATGTGTGCTTCATTCCTCCTTGGCTATACCATGGCTAAGTTAAACACATGCATGATATTCATATTTTGTTTAATCTGATATCACAATAACTTTCTACAGGTAGATAAGTAGAGTGAGTTAATTATTTCTAACTCTGACATTGCCGTACTCTTCTGTGTAATGTCACATTCCTCTTTAAACGTTATGCTTCCGCTGCTATATGCTAGCAGATGAATAACCATACTGGTCCTAAGCTCTTTTTCGGACAATATCCTGTCATCAGTGAGAGACATTAGCTCTTAAGACTTGATATAGAAGTCACAAATCACCACAGGTTTATAAGTCTAAGTATGGCAGCGTAAAGGTGGCGAAATATATGCAGATCATTATAGCCAGACAGTACTTACTTCTTCCAAGACTATTTACAGAACATCTTTTAGTATCCATCTGTAATAACTTATCCCCTGTGACTGGTGTCTTTTACCAAGTTTGTGTGTAATCAACATTTAGCAGTATGATGACATACTCACTGTGTGCTACCATTAACCCTCTGGCTCAATTCTGTTTGCAATAACAGGTCTGACTAAGTGTAATCAGAAGCATTTGTGAACCAGTGTTAATTACGTTTGCCATAAACTCTCCTGAGATATGTTTCCAAATTTGGAAATAAATGGGAAATAGAAAGTAGCTGAGAGCAAAGAAGAGGAAACTGACTACTTTGAAATGTAGTCATTTTTGATATAGCCCTTGAGTACACAGGAGCTGCTTCATTGCCATCATAATGTTGGTCCCAGCTGTCATTTTTGTTATTTAGCCATCAATTTTTTTTTACTGCCACCAGGTGAATAACTTATAATAATGAACTCAGACTTACTCATCAGCATCATTTTTTTGTAGTCCATACATATAGTAGTATTTTTTTGGGACCCAGAGTCACCCCACCCAAGGCCAAGGAGATCAGCTGTGCCCTGCGGTGGCTGGGTTGGATGGCTGGAAGTGACTGTGCACAGTGCGGAGCCACCGTGACCTCTCCTCACAGAGGAGCTGCCCTGCACCTCCTGCTGCCAGCACCTTGCTGTGCAAACCCAGTGTATGTGCTTAGACAGGATTTGTCATTTCCTTTCTTGTGTATGCTTTGATCTTTGTGTATTTAATCAGACCTTTCACAACTTTATAAACATTAACTTTAAATTACAGTTGTTTATTATATAATCAGAAATCACAATAAAGTTACTGCAAATACCTAACGTTTCAGTATAAAATAGATTCTAACTTACTATTGAAAAAACAATTAATTCAAAAGAAAATATTTTTAAACAGAACATTTAGTTCCAAATTTTAAGTATTTGATCAAATACTAAGTATATCCCAACACAAATGCCAATAATGTGGTATATTTGGAGAGAAAACACAGTATATGAAGGATGAAATAAAAGTAACTAAATGAAGCAGCTCAAGTACTTTAACTGTCCTGATGAAGCAAAAGGCAGCTTGGAAATGAAATAAAATAGAAGAACCTCTTAAAGATTTATAGAATTCATTAGATAATAAGCACACCGTTCTTTAAGTTGCTGTTATAGACATCTATTTCCAATTTTAATGTAAAATAATGTTATCAATTTCACCTAAGCCTAAGGTAACCAAACAAAACACAGTTGCATTATCAAATTACCAAACCAAATTTTGGTTTATTCCCTGTATAGAGACAACCATTGAAGTTTTGACCATGACAAATAATTGTTATTTTCCTGTATTAACAATATGTAAAACAATGAGCAATAAAACGTGTATTCATAGTCCTAAATTTCAGAAAGCTAATCCCATATTCATAATGCCTCAGAATTGATTAGTATGAGCTTCAGGAAATTTTGAATTAGAAGAAACAAAAATGTTGACATTTGCAGCTATCAGTTGTGCTCTTCAACCATTTCTAGCCAGCCAAACACATAATAAATCCAACCTTAAAAAAAGCACTATAATTTTGTTCCTTTGGGGTTTGTTATTTTTTTCTATTGTTTTTTCGCTTTTCCCCACTCCAGTTAAAAAGCCATTGAATGTATTCAGATAGGATTCTGTTGATATAGTTAAGAAAAGTGTTAATAAAGTTAATAAAGTCTCTCATCAAACATTTTTTTAAAGAAAGTGAACTGCTTTGGGATAAGAAAAAGGATATTCACATGGATTAAGAAATTATGAAGAGAGAATACAGAGAGTAGATAGTAGCCAGATGCAGACAGTGTTGAAATGATCAGCACAGATGCACAGGGATTGTAGTGCAATCAGCTAGATATAACATATTGAAAAATGATCAGGTAAAATAAAGTTGACTAAAAGGTCAGATAAATTCCACATTAAAGGATGTATATTTGTCAAAAAAGGAAATTAAATATTCAAAATTGCTAGAAGGAATCAAAATAAGGGTACAATACAGGAAGCATCATGTTTCTACTTAATAAATTAAAGGTGCGTTACATTTTGAATACTCCCGGTAGATTTGTCCCAGACTCATCCCATCTCAGAAAAGAGTGTTATAAAATTGGAAAAGGGCAATTGCACCCATAGAAAAGTTTCATGTGAAGAATGATTAAACAGAGTAGATTCTTCAGCCTGAAAAAGAAATGGCTGAACAGATAATGATAGATATCTATAAAATAAATGAGACATACAAAAATTGAATTGGAAAATTACAATTCATTCTCTCCTTTAACGCAATAAGTAAAGCTAGAAGGTGTCAGGCTCAAAATAAAAGATTTTTATGTCTCCACTGAGTATTATGGAGTCATAAAATTTCTTGCTGCAGATTCACAGGCCTATAGGATTTTTCAGGCTGGAAGGGAGCTCAGGCGGTCTCTGGTCCAAACTTGTTCCTAAAACAGAGTCATCTCCAAGGTCAGAGTCACTTGATGAGGTCGGGTTTTTCAGAAGGAAATTATATCATGGACTATTACACCCACCCACAACACCTTTTTCTCCCCCACTCTCCCATCCCTAAACCCTCTGTGGAAGCTCTGAATTGGTGGTAGGTACAAGAGTCTTCTACATACACACTACTGTGTCTTCCTTTTCTATTTCCTAGCCACGTTTTTGATGGTGACAGATCTGCTGTATGGACCTTTTCCTGACCCCCATATAACTTCTTTCATGTTCTCATGGATAGAGTTTTGATGAGTATGATTCAACAGAGAAATTGTTAAACAAAAATGAACATTGCATTTCCCAAATGAAAACCTAAAAAGCAGTAATGAAATACTAATGGTAAAGGGTTATATTATAAAGATTAAAGAGTGTCTATGAGGACCAGGATACCATTGCCAGTTTTGACACGAAGCTCATTAAAGTTGTGTCTTAATTGCCACTGAGACAGCATGCTGAAATAATTGACTGTAACTGTAGATTCACTTTTTTTGCCATTTGAACTGCCTTTCTTCATTCTGGCACATTGTTTAGATCTATTTCTCTTCAGTATAATGTGAGGGCTGTAAGCAATTGAAAAAAGTCACTCTGCTGCCAGAGTTTAAATAAGTATTAGCTTTTACAGTGATTTTAGCTCAGAGAGGCTACGAATGAAGAAATGGTGACTCTCTAACTAAAGCCATTTTACAAGAAGATAAGGCTTACCATGAACCCAATTCTATACCTGCAGAGTTTCAATTTTAATTTCCTTTGAACCTCAGCCATTCTCAAAAAGGGACCAGTGAGTTGGCATACATGTGTGTAATGATTATGCCTATCTGTGTCCTCAAACCCAGGATGGGGGTGTGTGAGGTAATACCTCTCTACTGGGGTTCCCTCATTACAAGCCTTAGCCTGAAGGCAATCAGCAGTATGAGTGAGCAGTCCAAGGAATACATGTATACTGTCAGATACATTGTAATTTAAATGCTGGGCGCTAACACTAGCTAGTGTTCAAAATTCTGCAATTCTGAAACTCTAGAAACGTAACATTCACAAATCTATACTAAGAATGCTAAAACGCAAAACCAAACACTCAAAAGCCAAAAGTTACCACAAATAATATTTATTTTGTCCTAATTTAGCCCCACTGTACACACATAGTGTGTAATCATGTTTTACTTTCATACAATTTTCTGAACATCCTTCTCATTCAGGGTGCCTTTCATACTCTGTACTGTTCCTATACAGCAGATTTATCTTCGTTATTCAGTGTGTGGTCATATGCCTTGTTTGCTGAATATTATTCAAACTCTGCCTCTAAGGTAGAACTAATTTATTTGTAGGCTTCTACAGTATTTACCACTGATATTATGCTATGGCATGAACAAATCACTTGCATTTTACAGGACACCTGGAAAACAAATTTTCCCGTTACACAGGAAAGAAGAGAAGGTCAGTTGCACCTATTAATTTGGAATTCCCATTGTGACATGTATTTTTATACTATATAACATTATATATAATTTTATCTATTAAAAAAACCCCAAAACCAACAATTTGATTGCATTTTTCCGTTACTGTCCAGGTTTTCACACAACCAATCCTCAGGCTCTCAGGAAGTACAGATAATTTGGTGACCTATAAGAAGTTTGACAAACACAACCTTCCCATAACCACTGGATTTGATGTCATTTAGGACAGTCTATTTCCACATAACACCATTTAAATGTCTACATATAAGATTTTCTTTATCTCTTCCGTCTCTGCCTTTCCTCATTCTGTTTACAAGTTTCTGAACAAGCAAAGCAGTGTTCTTTGCACTGAATATGGATTCAGGTTTGTAAACTAATTACATACACAAGAAGATGAATTGTTGCAGAAATATCAAATCCAACACTTTCTGAGACTGAAAAGGCTTGTTATCATAATTGGTGCAGAGTAAGATGCAAAGATGGATTGAGAAACTACAGAATTACAGAAGTGTTGAGTTCATACAGCACCTCTTAAGATCATCGGTTCACATCCCTTGTTCAAATAGGGTCAGCTAGAGCTGCTTGCTCAGGACCACGTCCAGTGGGGTTTTAAATATCTCACAACATAATACACAGATAAAAGTAAGGAAAGTAAAGCAGTTCAGTATTAATGACTGCTAATAACAGAAGAACAGAACCTGATATTCTGGGAGAGAACCTCTTTAGGTTCTATACCATCTGTTCTTCCTCCTTGCCAAATTGGGATGTTGTCATTGTTTTCCCCATCAGTTGATTGTTGTACTAAACAGCTGAGGGCTGTACAGCAGAACAAAGTTAATTTCAGTCATTTCAGACAGATTCGGGCTTAGAACAGTTTGGGCTGACTAGAAATGTCATGGTATGTAGCAATCAGCTGCTCAGACACAGTCTGATACTCTTCATCTTCTGTGCTCTAATCATGGTCTTTATTTTAGAACATATTTGCAGATTTTCAATTTAGAGGACCTGAAATGGCAATGCAGCTGTGATGCTGCCTGCCAGAGATCCTTTTATTAGCATGGCTCCATGTGTTCATTTCATGTTCTCAGGCGTAACCTGAGAATACATGGATATGTATTGGGATGCAGAACAAGATGGATTATGTTGGAAGATGAGTCCTGTCTCAAGATCATTCTGACATATAGTAATTAGAGTAGATCCTAGGATCTATGTTTGGGAAGAAACTAGTGAATTTACTTGAGAAGAGTGCAATTCATATGCAGTCATGCAATATGAACAAGAGGAAACCAGAGCAAAAAGAGATTAAAAAATGACTTGTGGGTACACTTTCTGCTTCCTTGACAAATGATTTCCAGTTTCTTTATAACATTCAGCTCCACATTCCCCTTACTTCTGGCCAAGTCAGTAAATATTTCTTCCCATCTCTGGCAGGCACAAACACTTCCTAATCTACATTTTGTTGTATTTTTAACAGGATAACTCCAAAACTCCTGTCATATTCCTTGTGCTATGCAGGCAAAAGTTTATCAGACCCCATTTCATTCTCAAAATCTTCTTTTTTATTTCATTGTTTGTGGCCCATAATAGTTAAGAACAATCATGCCCTATACTCCTTAAAGTTGGCACTGGTAGCCTTCTCTTTCAATAGTGCTTAGAGTCAAACTGAGAAACAGTATTTCTTCTGGTAGCTGGATCCAGCTCAGGTCAGAAACTGGAGCACATGAGGTGGGGACAAGGTCCTAAGGGAATATAAGAGACTAAGAAATTGCTGCTAAAGTATGCAGATGGGAATTGTTCAAAAGGTGGAACCAGGCACCATATGGTCAGATGTTTCCATAGATGTCAGCAAACCAAATCTGTCACAAAGGATAGTTTCATGCCCCAGAGGATGTACATGTTAGCACTATCCAGTGAAAGCTTCTGGAACTTTATATTGACAAAAAGCATCTCTTCTCAGCTTTTCTTGCATATATGGCTGGAATCTACACGTAAAGAACAGATGCTACAAGATAAAAACATTTCTCTAAGAGAAATATCTAATCCCTCAAATATAGATGATGGTTGAAAAATCTCTAAACAACTGAAAATATTTTGTAATGCAGTGTCACACATCTTTGACACTGTCATTAAATAAACTTAATTTAGTCATCATGTGACTAGTTTCAACTGAGCTTTTACTTCTGTTAAAATGGCAAAGGAACTCAAGTACTATATCATAGTTAAAATTAATTTCATATAGTTAAAAGAGTTAAAGCACACTGAAAATATGCCAAGATAGGTTTTGTAGTCTATCAGTAGTCCTACAAAACATTTTTTATAGATTTTAGTTACCAATACTGCTGTTGGAGATACAAGTTTCTTCCCTTCTGAACAGAACTGAATAACAGAATTATAGGTTTAAAACTTCTACAAAACACATGCCTATATATTTTGTAACTTATAGTAGTGTCAGTCTCTACCCTCATACCATATGTTTTATTTAATAAAGATAGCCCTTTACAGTTAGAAAGAATCTGACCCCTGTTTTTAGTGTTTGCTTCTCCCTGCTCTGATTATATCGCTAATCTGTTTCCGGAAGATGTTTTTTTCCCTCCACTTAACCCGTGCTTAGGGATTAAGCAGATGACAAAGTATAGTTTTGCTTTCCAATGGAAGTAATTTATCCTTGGTTACTTACAGTGAATAGAAGTGTAGTATTAGATGTGTGGGATAAATTAGGATGATCGATAACACTGTTGAAGGGAGTTGTCTTTGTTAATAAATAAAGTATCATTTCAAGGCATTTGCTGATAATGAAGCTGAGCAGCCAAACTAGAGACATTTTTCCAGCTTGTCATAACCACAGGTCAGAAGATTCTTAATCACTGCAAGTACCAGCTGTCCCTGCTGCCTGGAAGAAGATGCTGAGGCTTGAATCTAATCATATTCATTTCCAGTCAAGCAGAAGAAACTTCCTGAGAGGCAGGGATGGAGCCAATATCTTAACTCATTGCAGATTGCCTTGCACTACACCATATTGCCAGTGCTTTTGCTAAGAACCTGAGGGTATGTGAGAGCATGACTCACTGACAAAATTCTAGCAACATCTGCCTTGACTTACTCATTGTATATAAAAAATAGTGTTATTTTAACAGATTGGAATTGATCAACTGAGAAAGTAAAGTCTGTACTAATAGGCCATTTCTGTCACAATATAAAGAATTGCAACACTTTCCTGAGTCAAAAATATTTTAATAATTAGTACAGCAGCTATTAACTATAGTAAAGTATAAATCATTGCTTGAAAAATCAAGTTTTATTGGTGTAATGATGTACAGTGAATTGTTTCAGGAACAGCTTATTTATCACTTTAATATTGCATCAAAATCAGTTTGTGATATTAAATCAAGATTGATGAAGACACTATTTCTTCTTCTGATGAGATTAGTCCTCTACCTGGCTGAAAAAATTGCTTTCCTGCATTAACCCAGTGAAGTTCTGTTTTGGGGGGCATAATTTTGCACAGTTCTGCAAGTTTCCCTGACTCCAACTTTTCTTAGTTGGAGAAAATTACTTTTCTCCAACTAAGAAGTTGTCTTATCTTTTGATACTGCTCATTGGCAGAAGATAAAGAATGTAAGCCCTCAACCAAGTTTTCCAAGGTATCCCAGATTGTTAACTGTGAATGTCATTGTCACGAACCATTAATGGTAATTTTTAACACTACAGAATCCTGAAGTAGGAATGGGGAGGAAAAAAAAGAGAAAGAAAATAGAAGACAAACAAAATCATAAAGTGCTGTCCTTTTGAAAGGGGTAAATAATATTTGTGAACAGTTAGATTCTGGAAGTATTATGCAGATCCTTAGCTGAGAACTGAAGGAGGATGCAATTAATGCTGTTTAACCAAGTCTACACTTGTTAGATTAATTTAATTTGAGAAGACTAAGAAAAAAAACAAAAAAATTGAATAAAGAAAAAGATAAAATCAATAGTACTTGGGCTTCCATCTTCCCAGACAACGCTTTTCAAACACCATCATTGTACTACTTGATTTACCACATCAAGCGAATTTTAAAAACCCCAGTGATTATTACAACTTGAAAATAATTAGTGGACCCGGTTATAATCCTTTCAGTACATGTATTTCACAGAATCACTGCAGTTTCTTTACTTTTGTTAGCCTGTTTGGTTTCATAAAAATTAATAATAAAGATTTAATCTTACAATATTTTTATATAGATAACAAAAGAGTACATTAGAATTATTTGGCATATTTTATGTAGGCAAACACAGGCTTAAAGAACACAGTGTCAAAGTGAAAAAAATATATGGGAATTATAAAGGTTAGGGTACTTATGACACACTTACTAGAATTTACTTTGGAATTTATGAAGGATTATGCCAAGCTGACATTTTTAAGATCAAGGCTGGATAGTTTTGAATATTTGCTTGACTGAAATTACTGAAGCTTATGCAGACATTTAGAAGAATCTCATAGTATGTGTTTTGCAGATCAGTGAGGTCACAGTAGTTCTGCCTGGTGCTATATTATAAGAATTTCCATAAGGAAATATTAGCACATACCCAGCTTACAAATATGAAACTCAGAAAAGAAAATTAAAAAATTATTTGTATGTAAATAGAAAATCTAACCCCCATCCCGTTTATCCAGAAATTAACTTAGCAGACTGTTTGTTTTCTTTACCACCTGTTTCATAATTGAGGTTCAGTTTTCAGAATATTTTCTAAGCAATTGTCTGTATTTGTCCACAAGTAAGACTTGTGTCTGTCCTTCTATAGACAGAACAGAATATGAACAATTCTTTACACAGCACTGGAAAACACAGAAAGCAATAACAGAATTTTACCTGGATTTATTAATACTTTACATTTTTATATTAGGATTTCTGGAGTATGGATTTTAAAACTGAGCATTTTTACCACTGGTTATAAAAAGGGATCCCAAAGTGTTCAACTGTTTGTTTAAAAGAAGACCATCAATGTTATCTGCACAATGAAGAAAGTTCAGCTATTGCACAAAAAATTTATTATTCAGTATTTATGTTTTACGAGCCCAGGGAAGAGAACTAAACTTTGTTATCTCAACTGGGCTATAGATAAAAACGTTAGTTTTCTCATATAAGGCCTAAACATTAAATTTATAAAATTTCTGAAAGCAATACTGTTATGAGAACATTTCAGATTAGTTACCACTTTAAACTTTGAATGTAACATTGCAATAGAAACTTAAGAATGTTTTTTAAATACATTTTTAGTATAGTAATATATAATTACTTAAAGCTTCACCAAGGTTAAAAAGTGCCTGAACTATTACAAATTATTCTGAGCAAATAGTGGTGAACTATGATTTAATATTCTATGAAATTCTCCTTTTATCTTCTCAGCAAGATGACCTAAACATGCTAGTGTTCATTTACTTAGCAATTTCCTAGTATTTTCTTTTTATTTTTATTGAGTTGCATATCTAGCAAGTTATTGAAATCCTCATGTGAAACTATTAGCTCCCAGATATTATTTCAGACACTCCATATAAGTTCATTATCTTACATCTTTCTTCTCTTTGTATAAAATACCACATCCATCAGAACAAGAATATTACAATATGAAAATTAAAAAAAAAAAAAAATAGTTATTGCTCTTAAAATATGCCTTGCTGACCCTGGTCAACTAGCATGAGCTTAGTGTACACATGAGTCAAGAACAAATGTTTACAGGGGAATTATCTATAAGAAACTGACTTTTAGTTCCCTCCAAGGAATTATTAATTGTCATGAGTGGTCTCAACACTGAGAGTTTAATTAGCCCCATCTTCTACATGGCTCGGTAGAACACAACATTATACGTTGAAGAATGTTTAGTTGTCACCAAAAGTGCATGAGCAAGAGCTTAACATTTTGCAGCCAGGCACTGTTTACTAGACAGTCATGTGGTGCTGATTTTTAGAGTTAAAAAAAGACATTTATATATCTATAGAAGGTTACTTTTCCACGAAGTAAATAAGTAGACAGTCTCCTACCCAAGGAGACACTAGAATGAGTGTTTGGGCAAAAGATTAAACTACAGTTTTCCTGTGGAGTTTTTCTCCTTCCTATTTCCTATGGAAGTTTTCTTCAAGTAGAGACTGACTCCAAAGAGCCAACATGCTCTGTTGTGTGAGATGAAGCATATTTTAAGTTTAAAACCCTGTCTACCACACTGTTAGAGGGGAACAGAAAAGCAGTTAAAGGAAGAAAAAGACATAAAACAGGCATGGAATTTTCCTTTCTCTCACCCATTTAATACCATTGAAGTATAAACAGCAGAGTAGGGGAACTAGTTGGAGGAAGCTGAAACTTCTTATCAGTCTTTAATAATTTTTTACAGTACCGTATGTAATTAAGAGTTGCCATTTTCTTTTTTATCATCCAGCTGTACATTTCACACTGTTGCCTTTCTGTCTATCCTATCTGCATCTCAAAGACACTACATCATCTACATTCCACCTATTTTTTTTTTCCTGCAATTTGCTCATTAGATGATAGTTCTTCCCTTTTTTTTTTCCAAATAAATACTAAGTGTCCCATAGTCCTAGACCTTTCCTGCAACTGAAAGATGAAGGAAGAGAGAAGTGAGTCCTGCTCCTGGGAATGATGTAGCAGTGATAGCTAACTCAGACTTCTTCATTTATTGGGAGAGTTTGCAAAATGTCAAAGTACAGAGAACAAAAAAATACTCCATCCCAATGAGTGCTCACCAGTCTATTCTTTTAGTCTTCTGCCACGATGGGATGCTTCAAATTCCCTTTCAAGAGAAAAGGAAAGACATCAAGACAATAAAAGATGCTGAAGATGAATCAGTTTCTGAAAATGCATGTATAAAAAAAAGGTGGGGATCAGATATACGGCACTAACAGGTTAAGAGCAATGTGGACTTACAATGGAGTTTAAACTCTAAAATTATGGTTAACATGGAGGGAATTTTGGTAGAACTTTTCAGTTAATTCAGCACCCTGTGTCCTTCAGCTTTCTGAAGGCAATTATTGGAAGAAGAAATAATCTGGAAAAAAATCGACGGACCGAGGAGAGAAAAGGAGCTTTTTTTAAGTATATTTCCTTTATTGTTGTTTTAGTAGCCATAGCCATGCTTTTGTACTCTTCAGTTCCTTCTTTAAGGAACAAACAAGTCTGACGTCTCATTTCTTTGGTTGATATGTTCCTCATATACCCTACTTTCAGATTTAGATTTCTAAGTCCATTGTTCTCCAAAATTAAAATTAGTTTTTCTCTGGCTCACAGATCCAGTTATAGAATTCTTTAATCAGCTAAAAATGGATTTGAACAGAGGAATATATCAAGTTTAGTGACTAATTATAATGAAGAAACACAAAAGCTGATAGCAAAGGTGGAAAATATCAAGTTCAGTACACACATCAATAGTTTGAATTCTGCCTAAATTTTGTTAACTATTTTGTCAGTAACGTTACTGTTTGCTTTTTTTCAGTTAAGTAACCTATTTTATATGGCTTTTTTCTTCCTGACTAATGCATATGTCCAAGGAAAAAGGAATTTTTTCTCTAGCAAGTAGTGGAGACTTCTGGAACTAAAAGTATATATGAAAATATGTTAACTTTGTTAGAATTATTCATGGTCAGTAAAAATGTTATTGTAAAGCCATATCTGAGAAATTAGGTTCAATTTAAGTTTTCAGTGATCAGAGATAATTTTAAATTAATTTTTTATTTCATCCCTACATAGACTTAAATAGAAATTATATAAACCAAAAGCAAAATATATTAACTACATTTGCTGCTGAAATTCAAAGTCATGATGAACAGTAGAACAAATAACTACTGTCATGTTTGTGTTTCCTGCATGACAAACATGACAGATGTTGGGCATTAATGTGTCAGTTAAAATATTTGTTGAAAAACAAACCTAAAGAACAATGCTTTACTGATTCAGCATAACCCATTTGTATTTAGATCATAGTGTGAGAATGGACTTAGGGCTAACATAGCCTTACAAATACACAGGAGAGATTTTAAAGTCAAAATGACTTATCCTTATAAAGCACCTTATCAAAAATAAGTGTCAAAGCAACTTTATTAACCTAGCCTAAGTTACCACTTTTTCACATTGTGAAGTTTAATACTTCATTCACAATCCAATCACCTTCTACCTCGGTAGTAAATAATCCACTCATCTTTCTATCTATATCAATCACCAAAGCTAACTCACCAAAACTCACTATGCCTTACACTTCTTTTACTAAATTAATAAAAAAGTTAATAAAACCTCAAGTTATAACCTCACCCTCAGGTGTGAGAAATGTGAATATCATGATTTAGACATACATACTCTAAATAATCTTTTCCTCGTGTCTCCGTCATAAATATTGCAGTTGAAGAGCAAGTGAGCCTTGTCTGTTGCTGTTTAAAATGTGCTGTAGTCCAGCTGGTGTCTGATGCTTTAACTGCAGGTCTTCAGCCCACACCAGCTGAAAAGGCAGTGCCAGTCCAACTAGAGTTCTCATCAGCATATAATTTCTTATAACATGCGGCAGCTGAGGTGTTAACAGGTGGGTGTTATCACACTCCTCTTTAATTAGCTATGCCACATATCTTATGAGCTCTCAATCACTTTCAGTTTTAGGGAAAGATAGTAAAAGGAATTGGGCTTTCTTTGCATTTATTCTTTTAATTACTATTAGGTTTCAATGAATCTTTGATTTATGTTAGAGTCAATGAGAAATCTATGGGTTTCTCAGCTTGGGGAAGATGCAGGTATTTTTTCTTTCTCCTAAAAATTTACTTACAGGGTTTCATACTGTTTTTAAACAGGCAAATTTGATGGCTCATCCTTACTTACTGTGCTTCTTGCTCTAGTGTTCCCCTGCATTTGATGCCCTATTTTGCATTGATATAACTTTATTCAAATAAATCTGCAGAGTTATCTATAGTCTAAGCAATATTTCCAGTTGTGTCTTTGGCATCATTTTTGCAGGACAAAAAAATAATTTATAGTCTGACAACAACCTTGTTTTTCTTGATTAAATTGGACAGGACATACACTTAAATCTCAAATTTGTATGATGACTCCAGCCTATTTTCTCCTAATTAGGTTCTGATACTAGACCAGAAAATTTCCCAAGCATATATCAGTTTAAAGGGAAACTAGAAAACTAGCATTTGTTATGAAGAATTTCTTTCTTGCCATGTTTATTCATGAAAGAATATAATCTTCCTAGTTTAATTTAAAGGAATGAATGCTTGAATATATGGTGTATAGTTTTCCTCATATACATGACACCAATAATTCTCTTCTTAATACTTTCAAGTAGTTTCAAAATGCTACTTTAGTGTGAGAGTTTTCTCTGTCAGTAAACATCCTCAAAAAAACCCCTAAAAACTCCAAAACATGGGGGGAAAAAAAACCAAAAAAAAAAATTCAGTATGATTTATACATCATGTTTGTAATCACAGAATCTATGTGTTGTAGAAGAGGGGCCCTTTTGTCCTGATTAGTCAATGTTCATAAAAGAGGCGTTGTATTTTTCCAAGTGTGTCTGCACTGTAATTCAGAAAGTGTCAAGCAAATCTTTTGCCACTTTATTAAGGTCTTTGCCCTCTCAGATTGTTTTATTGCAGAAGTACCAAATTGAATTTTGCATATCTGAAGTCATTTCAAGCAGAGGAGAAATTTAGCACTTTCCATAATTTCCTTTGGAATATTTGCTATAACTCTCTTCATTTTTATCAGAAAGAGGAAACATTTCCTAATGCAAAGAAGGATTAAACATCTATCTTATGTGGTTTCTTTGAGCTTATTTTTTTATTGTAAGAGAAAAATTATAGATTTTATTAATTTAGGTTCGAGCCAATTATTGTAATGAAACAATAGAAACTTGGAAATGAGAGAGAGGGTACAAATTCTCTGCAGATTTTTTTTGTTGGTTGGTTGGGGCTCTTTTGTTTTCTGAAAAGATTTTTTTATGTCTCTTGAATACAGGCATAACTAGTGCAATTGTTGTATTTAATTTACAACAACTATCCCTTAACCATCCATCTTCCCACTATAAATACTTTTTTTGGCTTCAAAGTCCTCAAGAAAAGCCTTTACTACAACGGTTTTCTTTAATACCATCCCTATCATTATCAGTTTTATGTTGTCTTTTTTAAAGTGTTTGATCTTCAAGTGAATTGGTCACTAAGTAACTTCAAAAGGAAGAGTTTTCGCTTAAAATTTCTTCCTTCCTGCATTTCCTCATAAGTTTACCTTCAAGACATCTTGGAAATTGAATTCATTATAAGAAATCAGATTAAACTTGGACACCATGATTTGTATAAACTGTAAATGGCATTTCTACATTATCTTACCTTTAAAGTTTGTTTAAAATCATGTCCAAAGCAGGTCTAAGCTGATTTGCAATATACTTGGATGCACTCACAATTACTTGAAAATTCACCCTCTCTTTTTGTTTTTTTTCCTTGCCAAGTCCTATGGATTTCCAATCTACTCTTATTTACAAGAATGTAAACAAGTTTAAATACAATTTCAAGGGATTAGGTAATAAAGGGTAATTTAAAGGTAATTCAGCTCACTCCAAACTTAGTGTAAAGTAGTGGTATGTTAAATTAATGAAATATTGCCTCTTCCACTGGCTTTTGAAAAGCAACCCTGTAGAAGGAGGGATTACCAGGTGAATTTTATGGAAGTTCATCTACTGGGTGCCACAAAAGATGCAAGATTCTGTGATAACATTTAACTGTAACGTAATGTTCTTGCAGTCAATAAATATGACCTGATATGGTTACATACACATAGCAAGGAGAATGTTTGGATAGTACCCAATATAAACATGAACACTGTGACCCTGGTCAAATTTGCAATAAGGTTTGTAGAACTTAAGGACCTCCAGGGCACATCTTCTTGGGCACGTACATAGGACCATAGAATCAGAATGGTTTGGGTTAAAAGAAACCTTCAAATATTATCCAGTCCAACCCCTCTTCCATCTTTCACTAGATCAGGTTGCTCAAAAACCCATCCAACCTCAGTTTGAACAGTTCCAATGATGAGACACCCACAACATTTCTGGACAATCTATCACAGTGTCTCACTACACTTATCCTAAAAAATCTCTCATTGTTAAAGAATTGTCCTATGCATACTCATATTGCTGCTATGGGCAGCATATTGATCTCAAAGCACAAACAAAAACTGAGAATAAACAATGTTATATTAACAAAATATACAAAATATACAATGGAGTAATACAATAGGCCAATGCAACATTATGCCTTCAACAAAAATAAAAAATCAACAATAGTGTTTTTGGTAAAAATAAACAACTCCATTAAAATACTATAAATCTTTATGAAAATCCTATAAAAATGTCTATGTGATATCATACATATGAAATATTTCAGGGCTTTTTCATAAGAAGTCATGTATGAAAGAAATTTTAAAAAATTGTGAAATATTTATACAAATGAAAATAAGCTATTTACAACAAAGACAGAGCATTCCAGAATTTTTTAACTACATAATAGTATTTACAGGCAGATGTTTCATGGACTTGCATCAGATCATCACGTTTATGGTAAACTATATCCTGAAAAGACAGCATCTAAGTTGCATTAAAATCAATATGCAATTCTAACATCAAAAGGAAGACTTTATGTAGCCAGTGAATGAGTATTATTGATTTGATTTTAATTCAAATAAAAATTTCCTGATTTAAACCTTATATATAGGTTATTTACATTAGTATTTTTCAAATTTTTATTGCCTGTTTAATTTCCATGTCAGATTTTATGGATAGTGCAAAGCTACAATTATTTGCTTCATGGCAGCCCTAATGGCTTTAACTGAATTCAAGAATTCAATTGTGTTAGAAGCTGTAGGAACATTTGCTAAGAAGCAACTACTACACTGAATATGGGTGTTAAACTCTATAATGACAGGTGAAGACAATTGAAGTAAGCCTATGTCATCATTTAGTTTCGCCCTCCAATGCAGCTTAACAAAAAGTCAAAATTTGTTCACCTTCATAAACAATATCCAATAACACTAGACTTTCACTTAGATATCACTGACCATGAAAATTAAACTCCTAGCCAGCGATTAACAATCAAGGGTATTGTTCTTAATACAGGCAGTGGTGAAATGAAACACAATGTTCAAGGCACCCATAAACTTGCTTTCTTTGATCAGAGAGCAGCACTACTTTCTCTAGACTTCACGGACTTTCCTCATCATCCCATATCAAAACCTTAATCAGGCAGATTCAGCTCAGTTCCAACCAGTCACTCTGCCCTTTTTAGTACCGTACCTATCACAGTAAAAATAAGGGGAAACTTGAAGCTTAGGTGTGTGTAAATTCTAGGAGAGCAGACTTCAGAAAAGTATTTGCAATACAATTTGACAGTGGAAATCCCAGTGTTCAGAATTGTGACTTTATGTGGTACAGAGAGCTCTGAAAGCAGAGAGGCATTATTGGGTTAAAAAAAAAAAAAAGCCCAACATTTAGATAGTTGCTTAGATCTATTAAATAGCTATTTATACATACACTTATAACTGGTTTTCTCTAGAAAATGCTGTTAGATGATTTCTCTCTGCTATACTTTTTAGCAGGACCAGTTAATATTCTAAAAAGTGTGGGATAGTCACACACAGATTTGGGTGGGAGGCAGTTTTAAAGATTGTCTCGTCCAATTCCTCCTAGAATAAGTAGGGATATCTTGACCTAGATCAAGCTGCTCAGAGCCCTATCCAACCTAATCTTGAATGTTTCCAGGTATACCACCACTCTCTAGGCAACCTGTTTCAATGTTTTAAGACCCTCATTATAAAAAGTTTCTTCCTTATATTCCACCATTATATAGATGTTTCATCCCTCTGATAATTTTTGTGGCCGTCCTTCGGATCCACTCCAATAGATCAATGCCGTTCTTGTACTGGGACTCCACAGATGAACACAATAGTCTAGGTGGATTCCTACCAGAGCAGAGTGGAGGGGGAAGATCATTTCCCTTGAGCTGCTGGTCACATTTCTTTTGATGCCACCCAGGGTATGGTTGGCTTTCTGAGCTGTGAATGTGCCTTTGTAGGTCATATCAAACAGGGATTACACGAATGCAGGTGCAGCATCTCAAATTAGGCCTTGTTGAACCTCATGAGGTTCTCATGGGCCCATTTGTCAAGCTTGCCTAGGTCTCTCTGACTGACACCACAGCCCTCCATGTGTGTCCACCACACCACTCAGTTTGGTGCCATTCATAAACTTGCTGAGAGTGTACTTGATCCCCTTGGACACACAAAGGAGAGGAAAATTACTTAGAGCTGTCACCATGAATTGATAAGAGGTAAATGATTCCTGGTCAACATGGTTGACCTCACTGGTTTGGGGAAAAGAAGAGAAAAGTGGAGATAACTTCTGTGAATTTTAGCAGGACTTTCATGACTGCTTCTCACAGTAATCTTTTTTCAAATGTACAGTCCAGGCAACGGATAACTAGAAAGATAATACACTGATTGGATAGTTGAACTCAAAAGTTCATAATTAGGTCATGTTCTACCTGGAAACTGGTAACAAATTAAGTACTTAAGAGGGGGACATGTGCTGTTCAAGCACCAAAGACCTGGAGGAGATTTCATAGCGTATATCAGGTTTAAAGATGAGACCAGCTTTGGGATGGGATAACACATTCAAGGATGGGGACCACATCCAGAGGGACCTAGGCATATTGGAGAAATGGATTGGTAGGAAACCTATGAAATTCACCTGAGAGAAACAATTCCTGTCCTTGGGACAGAGGGGCCTTGGCAACACAGTCTGGGGATGGACATGCTGGGATCAGTTCTTTGGGAAAAGCCTTGAGGCCCAACAGACAGCAAACTGAGCCTAAGCCAGATGTATAACCTGGTAGCTAATGTAGCCAATAGCATTGCATGCTATATGAACAGGAGCATGGCCACCAGATAGTGAGTCATTATCACCCTCTATTTAGCACTTGTTAAACCATGTCTACAAAAATGTGCTCAGTTTGGGGCACCCCAAAGCAAGAAACACATTCATAAGACAGAGTCCAGCAGAATGACAGAAAGACAATGGAGACTGGAGAACTTGCCCCATGAAGAGAGACTGAAAAATTTTCCTGGAGCAAGGACAGCTTTGGAGGAACATGACCGCAGTCTGTGAGTGACTACAAGAAGGTTATGGAAGAGATGGAGCCAGGCTCTTCACAAGATGTATGAAAAGTAAATGAGGGAGGATGAAGGACAATTGGCATAAATTGAACAAAGAAATTTTGTGTGGATGTAAGGAGAAGCATTTTCCCTACAGGAACATGTTTCACAGCAATGGATAGAGTGGCCCAGAGGATTTGTGTGGTCTATATCCTTGGAGCTTTTCAAGATCTGCTAGGTGGAACCCTAAACACTAAGGTCTTACCCACAGCTGATCCTACTTTGAGAAACAGATTGGACTAGAGATTTTCTGACAGCCCTTCACACCAGTTCTCTCATGATCAGAACCTTTTGGGTCATAAGTCCTGACCAACTAGAGAGTAACAAGAGTTTTGTTTTTTTTTTTCTTTTTCTATTCCATGACCTCAAATTTATAAATGACTTTGTAGAGCCAGACTCCAATTTCCCACATGGATCTCAAGATCTCCAAGCAACTGAGATATGAGGACACAGGCAAAAAAAAGTGCTCTTACAGCTTGGAGTCTGTTAAAAAGGAAAAGTCTTAGTACATGAAGATTATTTTGGAAGGGGACTTGAATGAGTAGCAAAGCCATTTTTAATATTAAGTAGGTAAGCTTTTCTTGTTTATTAGCTTTATTCCTTGTTCGACTTTCAATTTGAAACTGGAATACATAGCAAATCTGTGCAGCTTTCTTCAGCTGAAAATTTCTAAGCCTTTCACTGAAAACCTGGATGATTTTTTTCCATTTTGCAGGACATTGTAATGTATTATATGGCAAAGAAGAACCTAAATGTTTCAGTGGTCACCTGCTGATAAGTAATTACCTTCATATCCTCTCCTATGTTTAGCGCAATATGAGAATATTTATTTGCTTATGAAGGAATGTTGACAATTTGCCTGACTCCCCACCTATTTTATGAAAGCCACCAGAAAGAACACTCTTCTTCCTGATGTGCAAATATTAGCTAGACACGAGCATTATAAAAACATCTGCCATTCTACTTTCACTAATACTTCAGTCTTTTAAATTTTTCTGAATAATATCTATCTTTCTCTTCTGTCTTTCAATCAAGATGTGAAATCCTGAGCTTTCAGATTCTGGACAGGATGAGAAAGGCTTAAGCACTCAAAAAGACTTGGGGAAAAAAGCTTCTGTCAATTTTCTCACCTGTCTCATGCTTCAGCTGTGAATTCTTATAATGTAAGCTGATGAGTAATTATTGGTGCCTTCCAGTAGTGCCTGATGCACAAAACTTTTGTCTTTTCCTCTTATATTGACAGGAAAGAAATAAGCCTACACGACCACAAACTTTGAATCCAGTCTGTGCCAAAGTGTGGGCAATCAGGCTAGTGTATCTGGAAAGTATAAAATTTGAATATATATCTGTACACGGGTCTGTACATGTGTAGTATACCATACACATGTAGTATACCAAAAGGAGGTCTGGATAGAAAAGGGCACATGTCAAGGCAGGTAACTGGATATTTGGTAGCCCTATTCATGCAGAGTTAAGTGAGGAACTTTTGTTTACTCTTCAGGATCATTTTGTTTGATGATATATCGGTGATGTTGCGGACATGCACAGACGTGTTCCTAAGCAAAGGTAGATTTCCTGACTGTGGAGATCAGCATTCAAAAATCACCATTTGCAAGCTGTCCTATGAATACAGTAGTTCTTTTATCAACCATTATCACCAATAAGTGCAATCATTTGCACACATCACTGCAGAATTGCTTTCTCTATTTAAAAGAAACCTCAATTTTATCAGAGGTGTTAGTGCTGAAAAACTGAATTGAAAACTAACGGAATGTTGCAGAGATGAGAAGATATCAAATTTCCTGGATCTTTATTTAAAGACTTTTCTTTCCCCAGGAGAATTATCTTTCTCTTGTCTTAAACCAGTGTGAGTCAGCTATTTCATTGGTAAGAGAGAGTGATAAAGTCTTCCTTATTGAGGAGAGAAATGTATGAACCTCTCACAGTCCACTGGTAAATACTAGAGTATATAAAATTTCCAAAAGACAACCTTACACAGTGTTTTCTATATCCAATAAGGACCTTCTTTCTCTTTGGGCATTTCTTACACTTAATCTAGTCCATTATGTGTTATATAATATTGTTTTGCAATAAACTGGAAACTAATCTTATTAAGTTATTAGATATGTAATTCATACCCAGTGCTCCTAATTAAGAAGCAATTATAAGAGCTAAGATATAGGGAAAATACAGTATACTTTCCTTTTTTCTTTTTTCGAATGCTACAAATTCACTCATAAATGGAAGACAAACTACATTTTAAATAGGATTTTGAAACAGTTGAAGTTAAAACTGTCCATGGATAACTGGAAGATGACTAGACACTTGCCACATAGTAACTGACAAATAAGTTGATCTAAATGAGAAAATATCTGGACTGGAAATGTTTTAAAATAGCTTTGCTTGAAAACAGAGCTAACAGCTTATGTGATCAAATTAGAAGGAAGTGTAGGTGTGCAGTATCTATCTAATTAATAAATATTAATTAGACATTATACAATTATTTATTTCACATTAATGTATCTTCATGGGAATAAAACGTACTATTAAAAAAGATTCAGAAGAAAGGAATTTATCACAGAAAACCTGGTTTCTTCTCAGAGACTGTAATTTTCAAGGCAGCTGTTTGAGGGAGGAGTGATTCAGGGTTTTCTTTCTTTTTTTGCATATATGTGTGGTACAAGCCCATGCTTCAAGATATAATTCCTTTGCATTACTTTGCCTCACATACAGAGACAAGTTTCTTCCTTCTGAATTAAACCTACTGGGATTTGTCTCTCTCTGTGGTGAATTTCATATAAAACATTAATCCTAGCAAAGCAAAAAGTCTCTGGTATACATTATCAATACTTCATTCTTACAGTATTGTTCATTGTTTGACAATTTATTTCTTTCTCTCTCCAGATGTGCAGTCTGTGACCAACAAATAGAACAGATTCAGTTTTTCAAAACTGTTTGCAAGCAGTTTATATTGCATTATCGTCTGTTTATACTGTCCTATTTTTTCTGCACCCTTTCTATATTCAGTTGTTGCTAAGAGTGATCTATTTAGTTTTGAATAGTTTCAATGCAAAGCCCTTTCAATAGAATAATCAATGTTTCTTTTTCTAAAATATCTTGCTGTCGTGGTTTAGCCAGCAACCAAGCCCAACACAGCTGCTTGCTCACTCCCCTACCAGCGTTATGTGGGGGAGAATCAAAGGGTAAAAGCTGGAAAATGTGTAGGTTGAGATAAAGACAGCTTGACTGGGAGAGCAAAAACTGTGCATGCAAGCAAAGGAAAATTAGGAATTCACCGCTTCCCATGGGAGGGCAGATGTTCAGCCACCTCGAGGAGAGCAGGGCCCCATTATGTGCAACGGCTACTTGGGAAGACAAACGGCATCACTCCAGATGTCACTCTCCTTTCTCTTTCTTCCCACCACTTTATATACTGAATACAACACCATATGGTTTGGAATATGCCTTTGGTCTGTTGTCTCGGTTTGAAAGACAAGTGTCTGCTAAGGAAGGTGGGAACCTCCCTTAGGATAGAGACTATGACTTCCCCGCTTTCCTCCAAATTATAACTTTGAAATCAAGGGCTCTCAGGCAAAGATATGGGAAAAGGAATAACAGTTCTTCACTAGTATCTATGATGAAGAAAACACGCAACAACAACAACAGCAACAACAAACAAAACCAGAAACCCAGTGGCAACTTTCTCTGGGCGGCCAGACACCACCCTCCCATTTGGTGCAGTTCTGGTCATGGCCCGGGCAGGGCCGCTGTTGGACTCCCGGCCAGGCTGGGAAGGGGCTATAATTCCCCCGTGGCTGCAGGGGGCACTGTGGCGAGAGCTCAAGTCCCCTCTCGGGTGCATAATGGCAGGCGGGCTGGATGGCAGGATGGGCTGCAACAGGAAACCTCAGAGCCGCAAACCAGATGGCTGGGCTGGCAAGCAAGCGGTGGCAGGAACTCCACAGCGGTGGCAGAAGCCGCAGTGCATCCTGGCAGGTAGGGGCGGGGGTCAGCGACAGCCAGGCTCCCCCATAGCAGCTGGTGTATACAGCTGGGGAGATGCACACTCCAGAATGGGGGGAAAGAGGGTCAGGATCCCATGCTTTCCCAAATGAAGGCTCACCCAGCAAGGAAGAAAAAACAGAGCGGAGTTGGCTTCCACAGTCGCAGGCAGAGGAAAAACAACAGCAGCTCCACCATCCCCCTCTCCGATGCCCCAAGTGCAAGTGACATTACCTGTGGCCAGGTGCCTTCCTCCCCTCACCACACTCAGCCATGTCTTATGTCTCTTAAGTACCCGGTCGTTAGGGTTCCCTAGAAACAGAATGCGGGAAAAAAATTTCCCCAACCTCCAACATCAGTTTATGTTACCTGTCCCAGCTGTGTCCCATCCCAGCCTCTGATGCAACCCCAGCTTCTCCCAGCATGTTAATACAGAAAGTAGAAGAGGTCTTGGCTCTGTGTGAGCCCTGCTTAGCAATAACGACTGTTTCTATATTATCAACCCTGAGTTCAGCACAAATCTAAAACTAAGCTCCATACCAGCCACTGTGAAGAAAATTATTCCAGTCCAAACCATCACCCTTACATACATTCTTAGTCTAGGTTTTGCAGCCTCATCAAGCCATTTCATACCTAACCATCTAAGTTACTCACTACTAACAACTTGAATTATACTTGATAAAAGCATTTTGAATATTTCTAGATACACTACAAAGTTATTTATGTGGCAGTCCAGGCCAGATACTATTATTAAAGTAATTTTTTAGCAAAATGTACTGTGATAGTATACAGAAGATATCTGGTTAAAGTGTTTGCATCCTGTTTCAAGGAAAAAGAAACAGACTATGCCCACAAACAAATTCATGGCAAACCTAGAGAAAAAATTAAGAATACAGTTGGTCAAAGGAAGACCTTAAGTCATCTCTGCTTTTTATATGCAGCCATGTAGCTGACCATGACTTGACCTCTGTAGATTCTAGAAACTGAACCGACTCATGCATACACATAATGCAGGTGCATGTGTAGTTGTACAGATGTTTTATGCAATGTGATGTGTCTCACATATTCAGTCAAGAAAAACTATAGAACTAGCTTGCATATAGGAAAAGTCCATTTTATGTTTTCACAAGCAGGTGAAGAGCTCACATACCAGTCATTATATGCTCTTCAAAGCAATTTTCCAGAAGTAAGAAAAATGCATTGCTTAGTATAACTTAAAAACAAAAAAAACACAAAACAAAACAAACAAACAAAAAAAAAAACCGAAAAAAACCCCCAAAAAAACAAACAAAAAAAGAGCTAATGTACATTGAAATCATTGTCCAGCCCTCAACTGAGCAATACAGATTCAGAGAAGCATTTCACATCTCATGGTGCTATTAAGTGCTTCTAAATTTACCATCAGCTCCCTTCCTGAGAGGAATTACAGTGAAGATTTTAATTATTTAACAAAAATATTAAGTTGTCCAGGTAAAATATTCAGACATTTAATATCGGTTTTAGTGACACCACTCCTATAAAAATAATACAAAGCAATGAACTCGAATAAGAACAAAAATCACAGAAAGAGCCGTTAAATTTGAGGAACTGCTCCCTCCTAACACTTGAGACAAAGGCTTAAAATAAAGCAAAATGTAAAATGTAAAAGATATTTTCTAAGAAAATTAGCTGTTTGCAAGGATTTCTTGAAAAAATAGTGCAATGAGTCATAATAAACTTAAAATAGACTGTCATAGAAACTAAAACAATGGGTGGGGCGAGGGGCAGAAAAAATTCAAAACTTTGCAGAAGAAAGTTATGGCAATAACAAGTATCTTCATCAGTTTAATTTCAGGATTTTTTACTGGCCAAAACTGTGGGCTTAAACCAATATCTTTCAAAACTGGTACTGATTTGCCTGTTTAACTGAAGAGCGAAAATAAGCAGATGCTTGCCCATCTGCCATCTCTCTTTCTGCCACTGTCCAAGAAAGCACAGTTCGAAACAGCTGTGTCTGAAGTACTTCTGACAGCAAATATTGGCAACTGGAAGCAATATCTCTGCAAATGCCTGTTACACAGTTTAGGAAACACACAGAAATCCTCAGTCTGACAGAAGAAGTAATAAATTGATTACCAAAGTCTTTCACTGCATTCCTTTTTATATACATCATCTTTTTCAAGTCTTCCATGATGTTTCTTCAAACAACAATTGTGGCGGTGCATCAGGCAGCTCCAGTGGAAGCTGCCCCTTCTCCATCTAGCACCGCCGGAGTGGCCAATAATACAACCGCCCCGGCTCCTAATGATGATTCCGGGGGATTCAGCACGTGGGTAAACACAGAAGTTGAGTGGGCTGATCCCCCGGGGAGCGTAGAGTCATTGGGAGGAGTCTGAGGGCTGGCCACTCCCCCGGGGATGTTAATCCCCGGGCTCTCCTCCACCTGTTCTCGAAGTTTCCTTAATTAGTTGTCAATCTGTTATGTCTGTTAAGTTGTCCATCACTAAACGCTTCCCCTTTCTCCTCCCTATCCCTAGAACCTTCCACCCTATTCCTTCCCTCATTGGTTACAGTCCTCGAACCCGCCCCTGAGTCTGCCCTGGGTCAGTGTTTATTGGTTCCCTCCTGTTATGTAATCTGTCCCCATTGGCCCAGGGAATTGCCTCCTCCCATCTCCTCCCAACTCCTCCCCCCTTTAAAACCTTGTGTCACCACTTGTCTTGGGCCTTCTGTGCCTGGTCGCCTTGAGTGTATCCTGACCCCACGTCTCTCCCTGCGAGGCTGGGGAATAAAGATCATTCGAATTCGCCAGCACAGGAGGTCTCCTCTCGCTCTTTGTTCCGGTCTCCGCTACTTTTCACCGGCTACAGTTGCGCCTACCCTGTGTGTCAGGGCATTTCCACCGGGGCAAGTGCAAGGTTGCTAGGCGACAGCCTGCCTCAGGGGCAGAGTTGCCGGAGGCAAACAGCAGCCTGGGCACCTTTGGGTGACCGTGCACTGGACGTCGTCCTGCCTGGCCACGCCGGGCCAGTAGAGTGGTCAGCGGCGGTGCGACAAACAATGAGAAATCTTTCATTATTGGTTCTAGGCTGAAGAAACAAGGGAATGGTGCTTAGTGATGGGCATCAAATTCTAACACAAATCCTTGTTTATTGAGAGCAACAAATGTCATTTCAAAGAGCAATAGATAGGCTTTCGTGGTATATATGCCGGCAAATCAACAATATTACTGAGATCATTAGAATTTGATAAATTAATGGTTTCTTTCTATGCAGAAGCAAGTCAAAAACAATTGACATATGATGCACATGGGGAAAAAAATGACCTATGGAGAAAAAGACCAATATACTAATTTGATAACATAAGATTTACATTTAGATTTGAATTTATCTTTTCCAGGAGAAGAAAAAAATAAAGGAAAAGAAGAAAAATTTCCTGTCACTTAATATGTGCTGAATTTTCTTTCAGAAGACAATATTATGCATCTGACAAGAGAAGGAATCTGTTGTAGTCATTAGACTACCTGCAAAGTGAAAGGCATCCTCTTGTTCTTTGGATATGTACTGTGAGTATAGGACTGCTGTACTTTGAAAAGTGAGTCAGTGACAATGACATCATTAGGTTCCGTATTTATTCTTGTCTCAAAGTCTGACATGATGCATCTGTTTTCTTTGTAAGTCAAAGGCTGATTTCTAAGGGTTTTAGCCCTGCAGTTTTGACCTAAGAAATGAAAAACAACTCACAGTCTTATATAACAAACTTTCAATCAGAGAAAACTGGGCAACTGTGTGCTTGGTATGCATTAGATGGAAAATCTGATAGGGTAGTTTTGAATAGTTGCTTTTCGTTAGCAACATTAAATAAAGTAAGATTAATTAAATCTCTAAAATTAAAGAGAATTGTTATTTTTATTTCATTCCACTAGTTGTTTTGGTCATACTTTAAGCAGTAAAAAGAGCCTTAAACAAAGCTGACTTATTTTGCTAAGAAAAAGTGTTTTAAATGTTATAGAATTAGTTACAAAAAGAGTTCCTAGATTCAAGAACTCAACAGTTCTTAGGTTACTTATATTTTGGTGAGTACTTGGGGTTCTTTCTAGAAGAAAGTTTTCCTGAAACCTGCATCAAAAGTTTTCACAATCAAAATTGTTCTTGAGCAAAATGATTTGACTATCTTTTGCTATTTTTAATGAAAATTTCTTTTTCTGTAAAATGTTACAGCTGTCTTCTGAGAAAAAAGAAACATCATTACATTTTAATAGCCAAACAACCCATGATTATAAAAAGTTGTTTCCTGTGATTTTGGGATGTATACTCTGCTTAAGTTCTCTTCAGAACTGAATTCCAGGTGAGACTGTAGACTATAGGTTATGGAGCACTTAGTAATTGAGTGCCTGGGAAGACTGAAGACAATTAATATATTAATATATTCCTTTACTGATTAAAGGAAAAGTCATTGCTGTTAGGAGTGATGGCTAGTTGTGTGAGTAGTACTGAGAGTGTTGCAAATATAGGAACAAAGTAAAGCCTACAATGAATTAGTATCTCATTCCCAGACTTTAACATTGATCTTCATAATATGTGACAGGGAACATTTAAATATTTTTTTTTCATTATACAGCCTCATAAAGAATCAAATAGCTTCACACGGAAAGAAGAAGTCTCAAACCACAGTTTAGGCACTAACATTTCCCTCATAAGTAATGAAAAGTAAATCTGTCTTAGGTGATCAGAGAACACAAGGTAAACAACTAAAAAGGACACTTTTCCACATGAAACATAAGGAGTTGGATGTGAGATTGTTCAGCAAAATGAAAAATATAAGCAAGGGTCAGCCAGAATAACTTCAATATTGTTAATATATTTTTCAAGACAGATGTCTGGAATGGGTGATGAAGCCAATAACTTCTATAAAGAGAACTATGCACCAGCCAGCTAGTTAAATAAACATTTTCCCCTCTCCTTAGTTTATATCCTTCTTGTGTATATATAACCATAGGAAGTCAATACAGAATATTAATTTTGTAGTGTTGTCTCCTGTCTTTTGCTTTCTCTTTTTCACCACACATGAAATGTGTTTTTCAGCTCAGATTATAAAAATTTTGAAAAATGCTTTTTTTCTTCTTTTTGACACAAGTATTTCAAATATTATATATGTTCTGTAATATTTAGCTTGCTCATGCTGTCTTTTTCCACATTCTTCTTCTCACAAACATATATGTCAAATATCAAAATATAAGAAAATAATGTTTTTATGCAATCTAGTCTAAACAAATTTGACCATAACGAATTAATGTGAAAAATTTCAAGGGATTTTTCCTCCATATTTCACTAAGAGCAAAATTCTGCTTGAAGAACAGAGTTTAAAAAGTTTCCAGAGTTTCTTTAAAACTTTCCATAGTTAAATGTATATTCATTGCTCTTTATTGGTAAGATCTAAAATTGTTGTAGAATGTGTTCATGGGGTTTTTTAACTTACATAAACTTTGATTTTCACCTCTCTTGAGGCAGATATTTGCTCTTTCCAAAGTGTGCTTATCAAGATGATTAGATTTTTTCCTTCCTAATATGAACAAGTAATAGTGGCTTTCAGTGTTTTAGTATATGTTATTGAAGGAGCTTTCCAAAATCAGATAGTGGCATACTCTTAAAACATGATGTTTTCATTTTGACCACAAGTACATGCTTCAGATATAAAAAACCACATTGATTCCTAGAAAAAGAAATGCTATATAGTGTGATGAGAAAAATGTATGGACAAGTTTCTTAGGATAAAATAACTTACATGTACCATTTAAGTTAAAGAGAGATCTACTATTGAGTTTTTCAGGTTCCTCTCAGAAACTGTGCTTTGGAGGGCATGATCAAGTCAAAGTGGTTCTTGCAGGGACAATCAGGATGGCTGACATCGGCAAAGGCAGCTTAAAAAAGGAAAAGTCCTTTAAGAAGAGCAAAAGAAAACCAAACAGAATTTCCAGAGCTAGAACTGGGGAGACTGCTTCCATATTAAGGAAGTAGCACAACATTCTCCTTACTGTGTTTGCCTCCCATCTCTGTGAGAATTTCGCAATTATGAAAAGATTCTGATGTAGTAGCATGTGTGACTTCTCTTTTTTTTTTTCTTTAAGTAATTGAGGATATAAATCTGATACAATCAGTATGCTCAAGAAAATTCATGTGAAATTTTTAAGGAAAGATAAAAGTTTTACAGGTTTTTATCATGGTCAGAATAGTCTTATTTTTTAACATGTGTTTGTTATCTTTTATAGACCACAAAAGCTATTTCAGACCCAAGAAAACTATTTAAGAACAGATGTTAATTTAGTGATGCAGCATATTTCACAATGTAATCTTTCCCAGGACAAAGTACAAGAATGTGTATTAGGTGTATTTCCCGACTGAACAGGGATGATACAAACATTTTATAATGCAAGAGGATTCTTGGCCAAAACACAGTCTTAAATGTTTTACAAGTGGTGTCATGGTAAAAGCTATCTGATATAACCAATCCTTTGTTATCAATAAAAACATCATGTTGAATACTGTCCAAAAAACTTATCTCCTATGCCATTAAAAAGCAAAACAAAACACAAGAAAACTCCACACCAAATAAAACCCCCAGATCTGAACTCCCCAAAGCTCCCCAAGCCCCCCACCCCAAAAAAAGCAACAGCAATGAATCAATTATTCTTATTAGAGTTGGCAGATTCTTAAACACAATTAGGGGATCATGTTTTCCAAAAAGGGCAGTAAACTTCTGCCTTCATTTTTCTTATTTCCTGCCCAAACATCAAAATTAACACTTCATGCAAATATCTTCTCTCACTTTTAGCATTTCTATATTAATTAACTGGTTACAAAATACTGAATGTCAATGCTCACTCTTCCACACAACTGCCTAGTAGTTAGCCTCTCTGATTAGGCAGACGCTTGACTCATCCGAGCTGTAACTATAAACATGACACCAATAAACTGTACAATAGTTACATTCATACTTCTAAAATCAACTATACAAAATCACCTAATAGCATGAGATGCAAAACCAAATTGTTTATTAAAATAAGGCATAGATAAAACTGCTTACTAAAAAATCGTTCCCCCATTCGTAAGCCATGGCTTGTGATTGTTCTGGTAATTAAGTCATAAGAAGCATTATGTCCTTTCAGAATTGCAGATTCTAATCTCAACATTTGGATAGTTGTGCTTTGAGTTTTAGGCGGACCCATTACTTCTCCCTCCTTCTTTGACTCTTTCTTCTATTTTCTTTATACAAAATATATTATCCTCTGGCACTTTCAGAAAAGACGAAACATATTAACACACTCAATAGGGGAAGAATAGATGGCTGGAGGACTCAAGGAAGGCTTATTCTTATCTCTGTATCAACAACAAGGTTTTTGGTAAAAGTGGGAATTGAATTATTGACATGTGCAGCTTGACCATAGCAGAAATGAACAAATAATCTTGTCATTCACTGATAATAAGAATTTCTTTTTGTAGAAAAAGAAGTACCTTACCAATGTAGAAATTAACTTGTACTTTTTCAGTTTTGCCACATCACCTTCAGGTATTGTTCACAAGTATATGTCACTATCCATGCTTAATGTACTGAAAATTAACACAAAAAACCCAACCCACCAACTAAACACAAAAAACCTCCAAACCACTGACAACAAAACCCACGATGGGAACTTGTCCTGTCTCTTTTGGGAATAATGGCTGTGAAGGGACACTGGCTGATATGGAATATCTCTTTCATGAGTTTCATGTAAAGCTTTCATGAGCTCTATGCATCTGTACTGCCAAAGAGTCCAATGAAAGGAGTGGTGTCAAATTAATTGTCAGTCATGACAGTTCATTTAGCATGTGGAAATAATTATTATGAGTAAAAATATCACACTGTCATTTTTGGAAGGAGTTTCTTGAATAATAGGGCATAGGAGTTGCACAAGCTGGATATTTTTGAGTGATCAATTAATAAATACTACAATGAGAACAATTCACAGCATGGTAATTTACCTACATTATTGCCATACAGTTGTAACGTCACGTTTATTTTTCAGTTATATTTATATGTTTGTTTTCAAGTTACATATAATGTACACAGAACACAAATATTGACTATGTCTAAGGAGAAGAAAGGTCACAAAATCACTGCTGTTTGCCTCTTCTCCAATCTGGGATAACAGGTTTCACAAGAAAAGGCTGCTGAAGTCACTTCTCTCATCTGTTCAATATTATCTTTTCTTTACATCTTCTTATGTGAGAGGGAAGGGGAGGAAATTTTGCAAGGGGAGTCACATGTTCTTACAAAGATCTTTGGCCGTAGTTTAATACTCAATGCTTTCATCACCTTTCAGTTCCATCTTTTATCTTTCCTTTTCAGGTTCCTGCCCCAGTCTTATAAAGCCTCTACTGAGTGTTTTGATCTTTCTCCTTCCACACCAAGTGCTCCTTCCCAGGGGTTTAAAGGGAAGGGTAGCAATATTGTTGCTTTTACTCAGGCTTTGCAGCACAGATTTAATCACGCGCACACACACACTGATGGAAGACTCTCCCAAGTGCACTCAAACAGCTCAGATTTTTTCACTAAACTTCTAGATAATCTTCCTTACTGTCTAACTTAGATTAGACAGTGCTTTAGATGTGTCTGTAGTGATGAAAGTCAGATCAGAATGAAGTTTCTACAGACACAGCCTATGGACTATTTTGCATAACAAGATTCCGGGGGTTTTTATTTAAGATGTCCTCCTTTTTGTATCCTTGAACTGCAGATACTGTTTCGTCCTCTTAATTGCCAGCTGTGAAATCGGATGTGTGTGCCCTTAATATGTGAATGCGAATGGGCTCTTAAAGGCCTAGAATAAGTGATATTAGTTGGAGTCAAAAGCACTCCAGGGTGCAAAACTGAACGTAATATTTTCATACACATGCAGAAATAAACCACCCCAGGACTAGTCTCAAATGAAGAACTGTAATTAAAGAACTAAAGGAATTTAAATCTAGCAAGGTAGCAGTGAAAACTGACCAAATTAATTAGAAGCAAGCATGAAACATCCCTAGGCACCAAACACTGATATTAAACCAAAGATCAAATCCATGAAACAGGATAGAAAACGCAGAATATTTTGTTGTGGATTCACTGTAAAGATATCGGGACTTTTTGAATTTTAAATATCTGGAGCAGTTTGATAGTACATTTGTTTCCTAGGGTCAGAAATCATTTGAAAAAGCACAGGAAAGTAAGGAATCTTCTTCCTTTCTAAGTTGCCTTCTTAGAAAGTGGATTGCATCAAGGGGCACAACTTAAAAATCATTAGGTAAGGAAGGAATAGCAGTGACTTATGGCCTCTTCTGTAACTTAGTTCAGAAATGAATAATCAACATTAGAATGTAAATAAACCCCCATTGCTCTATATAATTTGAAATAAAACCGACTACGTCGCGCTGACCACTTGGGCGCCCGGTTTGGCCAAGCAGGCGACGATTTCAGTGCCGGGTCGCCGTTACAGCGATGAGCAGCCTGGCAGGCGGAAACAAGCGCCGGTGGAACTTGCTTCTGTGGCTCCCTGGGGAGCTGGCAGCAGTTGGTGATAAGAGTAGCGATTGTAGCAGAGGCAAAGAAGGAGGGAAGGACTCCTTTGTAGCAATTCCCAAGCTTTTATTCCCCACCCCGGGAGACGGAGGTCTAAAGGCGAGGAAGGGAGTACAAAAAAGGAGCACAGAACAGGGCTGACATAGGGTTTTATACGGAGGGAAAAAGGGGAGGAGAAAAGGGAAAGTACCAATGGGAGAGGGTCACAGGGATACAAGGGACCAATAATAAGGAACATAAAGAGGGACTAATACAAACAAACCAATAGGGGAACGAAGAACACAGAAATCTCCAGAAGGAGGGGAGGAGCCTCCTGGAGTCAGGGGAGGAACTTATGTTGATTGGCAACCCGGGGGAGTGGCTGGCCCTTCTGCACCGCCCTCAGTGTCACTGTCCAAGGCAGGGTCCGCCCACTGCATCTTATCATTGACCTAAAACTTAAAGGTTTGTGGGACAGTACCCTTGCTGAGAGCGGGCTGGGCTGCTGCCACCACCTGGGTGACAACCCGGGTCACCGCAACACGGCTATAAAAAGAGATGTCTTCTAGTATTTAAAATAGAAGGCAAAATACAAATCAAACACGACTGAAAAGATGATTTTTCCCTCATTGTTTAAGGATAGTAAGTTCAGAAGAAGGCATTATGGACATTTATTCCTGCATCAGACTCTGATATTCACTTCTGACTAAAAAAATAGTTGTGTTTTTTCTATATTTTAACAAATACTGAAAAAATGGTTTTCAAGAATGGAGGGGTTGGTTGTTAATTTTCATTTGATCTAGTGCTATAGGAGGGAAAAAAGAAAAGGTGGAGTACGTGACCATGAGTAATTTTTGGTTTTCAAACAAGTTATCTTTAACAATTCTATGTATTTATTCCTACAATGTTTCAGTACAGTATGCAATAAATGAGAAATAAACAGAGAATTTCTTTTAGTAATATGACAGCAACAGGTTCACTAATGTTAACATTACCTTGAATATACAAAGCTCTCAAATAGTTAAAGACAAAAAAAATGTCATAAACAAAGACAAAAGTAAGAAAGCAACTTGAATGGTTTAGACATAGGGAAATTTGAAAGAGTATTTTGCAAATGAAATTACGCACAACTAGTGTCTTAAGGTATTACTTTGTTTTTCTTTTCACAATAAATCATAGCAACAACAACAACAAAAAAAAATTGTTTCCCTATGATTCTAAGAAAGACAGCATAAACAAGTAGCTGTAAGATACCTGGTAGCTTATTCTGAGTTTGGGAAAAAATCTTCATCTGCCAAATGAAACTAAAACACGAGAAGGTGGAGGTAAAATATTAGGGTATATAAATAAATAAATAAATGAGATCATCAAAAGTGAGGTCAGAGTTATCTCTAAACAAAAACAGAAACAAGAGCATGGAACTGACCATAGGAGGGAGTATCAGGTAAGAAGCATCTGTGCTTATTTTTCAAACACTACACAAGAAGTAGTTCTTAAATATAGCAGGACACAGAAACTGATTATTTCTGGAGACACGTGTAGTGAATTAGGTTAAGGGGAAAATAATAAAAAAAAAATTAAAATTTATAAAAACAATAATTGCAAAATTTACATTTTATAAAGAGTTAATGATTTTCACTGGTGGCAAAGGAAAGTAATTTCATAGTGTCTGAAGGCGAATAACATCTATTATTTGAATTTGAATACTTTTGTCAAATTTCTATCTGAACCATAACCTACCTAAAATCAAAGCAGCACTGTTACTTAGAAAAATCCATAAAGAATATTATTTCTAGTCTTAGAAGGTAATACATTTTCTAGTAATTACATTATGCTGTAAAATCTAACAAATATCAGGACCAAAGCATCAAGCCTGCACTATTACACTTAAAAAAACAATAAAAAATAATAAATGCTATTTATAAGGGACTGATCAGGAAGTTCAGCTAAAAATCACTTAATAGCAATTTAATTGCCCCACACCCAGACAAATGGTGTGCTTAGAACTGTGAACAGCTGTACACATAAGGAAACATTTACAAGTGAGTATGGAAATAATGGGCTCCCTAGGGAATAATGCAGGTTTTTTTCACATCAGTTACACACAGTTGAAGTTTCATACCTGGCTCCTGATGGACTGTCTCAGGCATGATTGAACTCTGCTTTACTTTCCTCCACTGCAGTACCCACGCTATGATGTCTCACTTCAGTTACATGCAGTTTCTCCTCAGACTACAAGGCATGCCAAAAAGGACACCAAAAGTTAGACCATGCTTTTGTGTTGCATACCAAACGCCTCAGAAAATCTGTTTACTTATAAGCTAGCACAAAAAAATCTCCCTTCTGATTTATTTTAGTCAGTGAGCAAGTGTATTCAATGGTCTAAATGTGCTGGAAGAGAGGCTTCCATTCAGCTTACAAAAGACAGAGCAAAAAACAGAAAGGAAAAGCCAAACACAAACAAAGCAACTGCATTTGAACCACACTTCAGAGCGTTGCCACTTTGCTCAGCATTTACCTTGGGTGCCCCCTGAGTGCACATCTGGCTGCTGAGATGGGGTTTGTCCTTCCCTCGAAGAGGGAAGGGGAGGGCAGTGCCTGGACTGGGAGGAAGCCCAGCACACTGCGCAGGTGAGTGCCTCATCTGGGTCACACTGGGACCAGCATCTCCTTGCACCACCTGACATTCTGGTTCTTCCAGCCTAGGTCTGACATGTGGCTTAAATTCTGCATCTGGGTGACCATTCTTTATCATAATCAGAGGGGACAGTTGCACTGCTGAATGAATTATGCCTTTTGTAAGCATCAAGTTTCTAACAAGTCCAAATTCTGCTCAGTTTATAGTAACCTTCCTAGTTTTATATTAATCCCTTAGTAATGCTGAACACTTGGAATTTCTAGTTTGAATCCAATGCTGGTAAAAATCATGCTGTCTGCATGCTTTTTGCATACTACTACATGCTTTTCCCCTCCACATTGTTATATTACATTTTGCAAAAATATTTAACCACTTTAAAAGGACCATCGTTTTAACAGAATGATAAAAATAATTTTCTTCCTAGATGGCTTTTGGGAAAGGCTTTGCTAAACAGTCTTAACACACAAATATGGTTCTATTTTTTCTATTGTGGAGACATTACATTTCATTGATTTCTCCGGAATATAAAGATGAATGCCTTGTTTGGCATGTTTTGGTTTTAGTTTATATTTCTGAACTGCCTTTTCCTGAAGCAGAGGAAAGCCATTGCAAAGTTAGTTGCATTTCTGTATTTCTTAATATATTTCTTGTAACTGTTAAACTACTTAATATTAAATATTCTATGCAGCTATGTATACTTCCAAGGATAGTAAGGTGTATAAATATTAATTAATCAGTAATTCACACACGGAAAATATTACCTCATGATAATATTTTGATAATTTACTTACAGAAGAAATTGAGATAGAATAATTAAATCACGAGAATCAAAACTACAGGAGGGTCAGAAAGTTCAGAATTTATTACATACGTGTTGATATAAGTAGACTTCTTAGAAGTAGACTTTTCTCACCTGTAAAACTCCAATAACTTAAATGATTGTAAGCAGTGCGAAGATTATGGAGCCCACAGGAAAAAAAAATGGTTGATCAGTTGATAAGCTGGTCAGGCAATAACTTTTCAAGAATTGCTAACCTGTTTTTGGATTATAAATAAATATTTTTTTCCCTCTTTAGGTGAAGGGGTATTTTCTTAAATTATTGATCCTACTTCTGCCTCTTTTTTCTCCAACCTCCTCTGGATCTGCAGTCAAGCCCATTTCACCCATGGATACTCGGCTTTTAAAAGTATCCAAGAGAAATCAGAGAGTCACGAAACTGCACGATTGTTCGACCATCCTCAGGGTAAAAAAGTGCTTTCTTGTGTTCAGGTAGAATTTGTGTGTTTTGATTTGTGCCCATTGCCTCTTGTCCTTCCACTAGGCACTAATGTGGAGTGCCTGGCTTTGTTATTTTTTATTGCTCTGAGATTGCCCAGGTTGAACAATGCCACACCTCTCAGCTTCTCAGCACATGTTCTTATTAGCTTCTCAATGCCTTGGCAAAGCAAATGGCATTTCTAATGAATTCTTTGTATTTATTCTCTAAAGGCCTGCCTGACTTCATGTTTGTTAGTAACATGGTCAAATAATTTTCTTTTTCAAGAGACAGATGAATGCCTCTGTATTTTGATATTAAGGTATATCCCTAGCTCATTTGCTAGGTTATTGTTGTCTTTATCTTTTTTCTCCTTCAAAAAATATGAAAAGTGTAGTGCTCATCTATCTTAGTACAAACATCTTTACATATTTTTTCTTTGAGGTAATCTAGAGGCTATTAGAAAATAAAGCACTAACATTGTTTTCTATAAAATGTTCCTAAACTGTAAATTTTTCATTATTATTTTTATTCTGCATTTTCTCTTTTTATTCTTTCAAATATGAAATTCTTAAGTTTGGAATAATTGTCTTATACAAAGTTCTAAATATATCTATAATCACAATTTTAACTTCTCTCATTTTAAAAAGTTCGGATTAGTGAAAGGAATTTAGGAATAAATCACAAGTCTATACCATATCCTTGACAGGATAGTTGGTACTCTTCCAACTAGTACCTTCAAACTGGAACATAGTTCCAAACTCACTGTTTTTCTGTTGACCAGAAAGGTCTTAAATCCATTTCCTTCATGGCAGAAGAAAATACTTCCACTCTGTTTTGTTTTGTTTGGTGGCTTTTTGTTGGTTTTTTTTTTTGTTGTTGTTGTTACTAAGAAATTCTGAACAATGGAATACAATAATTTATCTTTGATTCTGTCAATTATGAAATGGGAAGAAGAATAATTTTGTTTTCATCACTATTCAGTAATGAGCCTGCCTCAGAATGTAAACTCACCAGATACTGGTCACTAAAGAGCGTGACAGAAGGATATCCTTTGGGAAGAACTTGGATAGATGCAATATTGAGTTAATGAAAAGAGAACTGTGTAAGCTGGGAAGATGAATAACTATTTCATGTTCTCCCCTAATAACTGTTTTTGTTTATTATTCATTTATACTTTTGATTAGTAGCCAATTAACCTCCTCACAGTTTTCTGCTTTCAATGTACAATAACTAACTTTTGCATGAGAGAAGTTTCTGTGTTGAAGGCATGCCCAGTGAATGTATGCACCCTTCCTTATGCTTTTTTCACTGTTTGTTTCAAAGTAAGGTAAAAGTAAAACAAAACAGAAAAAAACAAACAACCACAACAAAGAAGAAGGAAAACCAAACAAAAATTTTAATAAGGAAGGGTGGAAGACAAAATTACAAAGAGCTTTTAATAAGAAGAAAAAATCAGACTATTATTGTCCTGAGAAATAGCATTCTTGAAGAGCTGGATGATGAGCTGGAGCTTTATGAAATTGATGGTTCAGTTGATCATTATATCTATAAAATATTTCTCTTTTTGTACTGATGTAAAAAAACCCATTTTTTAAGCTCAATTGCAGACTTTTTTACCATTTATCACTTTTCGCAAATTTCAATATTTCCATAATTAGAATTTTTATTAAGATATTTTATTTGAAACTCATTACTTACAGCTGTAGGGTACAATCTGTGTAAACTTACAAGAAAAATAAGTTATTATAATTGAGAATTTTGAACTATTATAAAATGTAATGTTTAAAAATGGGTCCTTTCAATGCTTGAGTGACAAAATGTATTCCCTTCTCCAGCTTTTGGGACAGAACAGTACCAATTTACCAATTCTTTTGTAGGAAAGAAAAAGATAATCAGATAACATCTCTTCAGATAACATCTCTTCACTGTCCCTTATGATTGAATAAAGATGAATTTGACAGCAGAGAATGTTTTCCCCTCCCCCTGTAGACCCCATCATACTAACAAATGTCTAAAATTACAGATGAACTAAGCCTCCCCTACCAGACCAGGTTCACTAAAGTTAATTACAACTTACATATTTGCAAAAGTAAAATACATCTACATTCAAAACATAACGTATATAGGGATTACAGTATTCTCCAGGAAATATCCAAGTTGTTTTGTATATATTTGAATTTCTGTACCGTGAATCACAAAAGGGTTAGCTCCACTGCCTATCTTACTAATGTGGACTCTCTTATTAAGTCAAGCTAATTTAGGAACGTTTGGCCAACAGCCTTTTGGGATGAGCATGAATTGGGATTTCCAGGGATGTACTATGCTCTACAAATAATTCTAGCATATAATCTATTAAATATTATATTACAGATACTCCTTTCCCCACCACTAGTACTGATATCAGGATGAGGAAGGAGCAGTAACCATTTTAGAGTTAAAATTTATCCAATACATTTTTCAGTTCCTTACTTAAATTTATCTTCTATGCGACAAGAAGCTGCATAAGAAAAAAAACCCCAGATATTGAGTTGTTGGGGTTTTTTTAATGTATGAATGTTGAGATTGTGCCGGATAGTAGCCTATCAGTCTGCACTTACAACTTATATTCATGTTGCAGAGAACTTCAGTAAAGTTGCTGTTAAAATTTGTAATAATACAGCCTTTTTTTTGGTTTAGGTCTCCAGTAGTCCCATTTTTATGCTCCCATAAGGAGAATCAGCAATACAGCTACAACTATATGCAGCTGTATGTGCAGGAAAAGAGACAAGACTAAAAACCTTGCCTTCCCTGTTGATGTCCCACCACCCAGAAGAACACTCTGTTTTCTGTTAGAGTCTTAATATAAAAAGTAAGTTTCTTTGCTTATAAATTGCCATCCTTTTAGTACTTGTTTCAGTTTAGTGTTCCTGAACTTTTTGTTTCCGTCTTCATTCACACAATTTTGGCTTTCACTGGTGTTCCGAGTGCTGTGCTAGAGTTAGAAGAGCCTGCAATTCTCCCTGTGCTCTGTTTTCTCTCTTTAGATGGACAACCAAGTCAACACGGGAAAATGAAAGAGAACAAAGTGGCAAGGATGACAAAAGATAGAGATAAAAGTCGAGGAGAAAAAAACATTGACAAAAGGGAGTAAGATGACACAAAAGAAGAGGTAGCAAATTTTGTTTCAGATGAATGACAGAGTAAAGGCACATATTGTTTTGGAAATATTTGCCTGTATTTCTGAGTATTTTGCAAAGTAGAAGTTTCAGATGGACAGGATTGCACTTACAGGATAAAGGAAAAATCCAAGCGATATTTCAAGTTCTTTGCCCTTGATTTACACCTGGCCAAGCATAGGATAAAACCTAGACCACATCAGCAAAAAGAAATGCCAGCTTGCTTGTTCCTGAAAAATACTTGCCTTTTTGTACATGGGCTTTTTCTAACAGTCTTTTCTCCCATAAACAGTAGGAGGTTTGGGTTTTTTCAGGGCAAGTTTTGTTGTTGTTGTTGTTGCTGCTGTTTATTTTTTAAAAGAACTATCCACTTGAAGCTGCTAAGTAAATCCTGGGGAAAGTGAGTTAATGGTTATAAAACTTTTGCCAGCAAAACTATCTGGTAGTTCTTTATCTGTTTTCTACCATCAGTCACAGTGTGGATATCTCATTGTGTTCTTCAGATATATGACTCAATGAATTTAACCAAATAATAAGATAGAAGAGTAAGATTTGCTAACTACAAACAAGAATTTTCTTTTTTTGCCCTCAGGCTTTTAAATTGGTGTATATGTTTTAATATAAGTATCCTTTTTCCAGACCTGTGAAACTGAGAAAAACCTTTTTTCTATTAAAAGTAACACCACAATATACAGGTGTTAAATAGTCATTCTAGAAATTAAGCTTGAATTTTAAATGCCTTTTTTTACAAGGCTTTTTTTTGTTTGTTTTTATAAATGGTATTTTCTTGGACATTTTAACACCCCTAAAGTTTTGGTTTATGCATATTTTTCCATTATCTGGTTATTTCCAACTGCAAAGAGATATGGATTATGTCTATAAAGCCCTCTGCAAGACTAGTTCACAGACACCAATATTCTTTTTTCCTCAAAACTGAAAACTTCCCTCTGTTTTCAACAATAATCAGAGTAGCTGTAATCCTCAAGCTCAGAGTATTCCCCTTTACAGCTCTGCCAGTTCATTGATGGTATCACCAGGGTATGTACCACAAAAGTGCTGTTGTTAGGTTTCAGCAAGCTTTGCCTGAAATATATCAACAAAATCTAATTTCGTGTATTTATTTTTCCAGGTCGATGTCAATAGTCTAATGATTGAATACTGTATACATGAGCCCAGGTGACAGTGTTCAAATAAACAAAGTAAAATGGGATGTCAAAGTTGAGTGTTTTCTTGCTTTGACATTTCAGAGTCATAAAAAGCTTTCTAAACCCAGAATGGCTTTGAGATTATTGGCAAAATCAAACCAAGAACAAAAATTAAATTCACTAAAGAATGACTTGGGGATTTAATCCCAAGGTGATCATTTCTCCTCCCTCAGGTTCCCTACTCTCTGAAATACTGATTCTAGCTACAGCCAGGATAGGTGAGAAATAAGATATGATTTTAACAGCTGGTTGCACTGAATTAGATTAAATCATTACCAATTCAGCCCTTCTTTAGGCCATGTTTTCACAGTGTTTTGTAACTCAGCAGGACAGTTTCTGTCAGCACTGATTTAAAGATTGGGTAGTAACCTGACTTTCATATCTCATTTCTAGGGGAAACTGGCCTGAAAAATGAGTTAGACCATAATAAGTGATATTCAGAGTCTTAAAAATATGTTTAAAATTTCTTAGCATATCAGGTAGCACATAACTATTTATTTCCCTTTTAAATTCTGTGGAAGATTTATATGTAATATTACCTTTCACACAACATAGGTATAAATGTAGCATAATTCTAGAAGAGATGGGCACATTTTTTAAATTTAAATGGTGAAGAGTGCCATGTGGATCAGTTGTTGAGTTACAGTCTCTCAGTGCTCACCAGTAATTTACTGTAGTCTCCAGATTATGAATGCCCTGGTAAAACCCCATCTGGCATTTCAGCCCCACATAGACACTGGCTCACTACTCCTGGTGGGATGGGGGAGAGAACTGGGAGAGTACAAGTGAGAGAACTCATGGGCTGAGAAAAAGACAGTTTAATAGGGAAAGCAAAAGCCACACATGCATGCAAAGCTAAACAAGGAATTCATTCACCACTTCCCATGGGCAGTCAGGTGTTCAGACATTCCCAGCAAAACAGGGCTCCATCAAACTTGGTGATTTGGGAAGGTAAACACCAAACATTTGATTTTGTTCAGTGTCCCATCTCACAAGCATGTTGAGAAAAATGAATTGGTAAACCTGTCTGCATGCCTAGTTGGCACCCACAGAGGATGCCAGCAATGAGCATCAGCAGAAGACCTATACTCAGAAGACCCAATACTGTGACATTTTAGAAGGACATAAGACTGATTTTCTTCATTTTTCGCAAACAACTGAGATAAGAACTTCTCTATATGAGAGCTCTTCAAGAATTTTCTGAATGCCGCTTTGTTGCACAATTTTGACCTAGTGGGACCCTTGCAACCTTACTCATTCTGTGATTCTGTAATCACAGCATCCCTAAGAAACTACTGCCTTTTTCTTTTAATTCTCTTTAGATCCCACAGAAGGAAAGATTATAATCTTCCTGCTTCAGTAATCAGTTAAAGCATTTCTGATTGGTTTATTCACCTGATGAATGAATCAAGGAGCAAATTCCCTTCCCATCTAAGAATGAATTTAGGAAAACTTTCCTAAGGACTTGAATCAGGACAGTATGGATATTGCAACTGTGTTCCAATGTCCATAGAGACTTTCTCAAGGATATTTCTGTATTAATCTAGTGTTTGCTTACTTAGTGAATCCAAATTTTGGTTAACGTATAATATGATTATCCCAGAAACAGGGCTCTTTTTCCTAGGGCTGTTATGAATTTTATCTGTTGCAGTCTGCTATTTATCTGCCTAGTTACAGTTTTTCTGTGTAGGTATACTTACCCTGTAAACCCTTCTAAATGTTATCCCTTTAATGCTTTTAGCATAGTTATTACTGTTTATGGCAACATGTTATTATATACACCAGAGTATAGCTGAAAACAGATATGCTATTTTGGCATTGGACTAACACACCATTTCTTTTATACTACCACAGTGTCTAATTTTCCTGGCAGGAATTAGTATGAGAATACATGAAGAGGCAAATTGTGAAAAGTCCTTTCTATCTGTACTATTTAGCTGCAGAGCTGAATCTACTGCATTTCTTGCATCTTTCTCATTATCATTCTCTTTGTTGTGGTCAGACCACTATATTTACTCCCTGTGTTATTTTTGCTAGATTTTCAAATTTAATTTCATTGGAAGAGGTTACTTTTTTTTTTATTATTGATATTTTGCTTTTTCAACTATATCAGTGGAGTCATCCATCCTTGCGAAGGACACTACTGAACCCTATTTTTGTTTATTTTTAATTTATTTTGAATTTCAGTAAAATTTTCATTTTTTGTCAAAGACCTCATTATTCACTTGAATTAGCAACACTGACATTTCAGTCACGTATCAGATAGGTCCTAAAATTTTACCTTTTTTTATCCTGTGTATTCAAAAAATCTCAGAGGCTTTGAATTTCACACAGAGCACAGGCACATCAATATTTAATATACATTTTTTTTTAAACAGGAATTTAAGCCCAAAAATTTAAAGTATCTTGGTGGACCAAGCCATTTGAAAGAAATCCTTTCTGTGTAATAAACTAATATTGACTACCCCTGCATAACCAAAGCACTTGCTGCAGCTGCAGAAACTCTGCCTACAATGTTAAGTCAGTTACATACTGACAATATCTGACAAGGTAGCTGAAGTGTTAAATGATTTCATAAATCAAAGGGTTTTATATAGGTATACAAACTTGGTGGGAAAGAAGACCAAGCTCAAAATCAAATTGAGGGGGACAATAAGTTTCAATCTTCATAATTTTCAACCTCTTCACTGCTTGTCACCAAGAATCCCCCTCACATATTCCTTGCCTTTCAGTTCTGTGTTATCATCCTTTGTTTGTTTTGGGTTTTTTTCTTATTCTCTTGATTTCTCTTTTAACAACTTGCATGGTGGTCCCTGTCTGTTTTCACATCTCCTCTTTCCTTCTGGTTTCAACCAAGACACTTGCTGTCACAGTGAAGGGCAACCTCAATGAACATAAAAGAATGAACTGGCAAACTTTGCTTTTCTTGACTTTTTTTTCTCCTCTCTGATCTAATCTTTTATGTCCCTTTCCCACTGTTTAAGGAAATGAATATTCTTTAATTATATGGGGAAATGGCTACACTAAAGCCAATTCTTATTAACTACCAAATAAATGTTGTTTATGATTGACTTGGGGAATTCTCATTGGAATGCTTGTATGCCCTGGAAAAAAATATGGTCTTAAAAAATAACCTCATGTGTAATGCAACAATAATCTGTTGAGAAAGAAAGAAGATATGCTTATTTCCTCCTTGCTAGCTGGTGATGGCTTAATTGTTTTGTTATTTTTTTTTTAATAGCATTCCAACCTCCAAAAAAGTTTTGTTAGACAGACATGATTATACACAGAGACCAGGGATCTCTGTAGGAAATAAAAACTAGTTTATCTATAAACAGAATTAAAGAGATTAAATAGGAGATAGCATTGCTTAAGCCTGTGAAATTGTTTCCTCGTTCTTTAGTTTGTTGGATTTGACTTTTTTTAATCTCTCAGGCTGCTATTTCTGTCAATAAAAGTGCTAGAAACTGTCAGTTTTAAACAATTTATACACTATTCAGCTACATTTAAAATAAATTTTCTGATGTAGTGCAATGGGAATTTGTGATTTTGCCTTGTTAAAACTCTTATAGCGGCTATTAAGGGCACATTAGAGAGCTATATTGTATAGTCTGCAAAATCTAACTGCTGTATCCTGTCACTGCAAGAAGGCTTAGGGCATATTTTTAACAGCCCAGTGGTGACAGTGCATATGCATCTAAGGACAATGCACATGCAAAAGAAGCTAATTAACATCAAACACTAATTAGTCCCTCAGTATTTAGCAATGAAGTATCAGCAGCTGTCGTAGATGCCATATGCTAATTAGCATTAATAAACTTCAGAAATAATTGTCTTCATTGTTCTGTGTCATAATACTCCCTCTAATTATACTTTGGAGAGCTCTGCCTATAAATGGTAGCAAGCATTGCATTGCAATGCTTGAAGTTTAATGAGCAATTTATGGCAAATTGTGGCAATTTAAAAAAAAGGGATCTATATTAGAAAAAGAAAAGATTAATATCAATTTTATAAGTCTATAATTAATGTGTTGGCTTGTACCTGTGTTCAGAAATTCTGTGAGATGGGAGTGAGGTTTTTTTGTTCTGTATGTTGTAATGTATACAGCAAAAGAATAAAAATGTGATGTCTTAGTGTAATAGAATTGATTCACTGTCTCTGCATGCAAATTCTCCAAAACAACAGTTTTATATCTCACACAAAAGGGTGTGAGCTTTTATACTGGAGTGTTTATGCTCAACTCTTGGACTTTATGGGTGTTCAGAATTCCATTTTGTCTAATGGTGAGGAAAAAACAAGCATTATTTTTGGCTTACTCTTATCAATGATGCATTATCCACTATGGATGTTTTTCCACAGATTTTTATTTTCTTTTCATCACTGAAAAGCTATATGACTGTTAGTTTTCTTTGTTGTGTGGTAGGTTATTTTGTTTTGGTTGGTTGGTTGGTTTGGGTTTTTTTTTTTTGTTTGTTTGTTTTCATCAGAACCCCAGCAAAATCCATACGAAACACAAGTTTAATAACCTGAGACTCGGGAGATCCATTCAGACTTGGCTAAATACTTGTGATGACCATTGTTAAAGACATGCAGCACCACATCATAGGAAGTGTAATTTTCCATTAAATGATCTGTCTCCACACGCACTGCTCAAGGTCTAGATCACCTGGTTTAAAGGATGTCAATAAATCTCAGCCATTCAAGTACGGAAAGCATATGCAATATTTAAGCACATCTCCCACCAGGAAGTCCCAATGGGGTGAAAATAAAAAAGTGTGAAAGGACTCATGCTAGACTACTGAAGCAGGCAAACCAACACCCCACTGCCAAAGGGACTGAACACTCTTGCACTATTTCATAACTAAGCTCCATCTAACCCAGCTTAGTTTGACAGAAGACAGAGGCATTGGGAAGGGCTATTTTGCAAACAGAGAATGTTGCTGTTCCACTGTTTACTGATTTGTTTTAAAAATTATCCACCTTCCTCCAACAGCTTTTTAGGAATACCTAGGATGAAAGGATAGTAGAGGAGTTATAGAAGCAATTAAAAAAAAAAAAAAAAAGGCAATTGGTATATCCATTAGTGTTTAACAACCTGATCTGAAGTTGCAATCGTTCAAGACCGTGACAGACTTTGTAAAAGATGATTTCCTCCAAGGAAAGGGATCATTACCTCACAGAAATGACTAATGTTAAGAGGGGTTATTAGTCTATTATTTCTATCCATGCAGAACCTAAGTATGAAGATTTCACACACTGCATTAATGCCTATAAAACAAGTGAATTGAGGATGAAAGAGTGCATATGCTTAGGATAAGTACATATTCATATGAAAGCATACAATTTAACTTTTTCAGCTGGAATGGGTTTGAGGCACAAAATTCAGTTACAGGTTGTGTTTGAACCTGAAATTTATGATTAAGAGCATCGCAAACCGTATAAATAAATAAATGTAGCCTCTCCACAGAAATGATAACAAAGTTTTTAATGCAGGAGAGGGACAAAGCTCTGAAACTCGAGGTTTGACCCTGTAAACTAGCTTCTCAGCCATAATTTGAAGAAATTTGTTTTCCAATTTACAATGATACCTGATTTCATATTTTCTCCCATTTAAAAACCATTTATTTGCTTCTGTATAGCTGTGAGAAAGAAAGAAAGGGAACCTATCCATTTCAAAGCAAGCTAAGGCCGAAATTATTTCACATGCATGCTTTGTTACAATGTATTAACAGTATGTCCATAAAATTAAGTTGATTGTGTATATTTATTCATGTTCACCTGCAGGAATATATCAATAAATGATATCTTAATAAACACTTTTGTACATTTAAATAAGGAGTAACTTCCTTCATATCTTAGGAGATTTCCTTTAGAATTAACTGTTTTACTGTGGCTTTGAAATGTCAAAAATAAAAACTATTTTTCAGAAAATGTCTTATTTATTCAGACCTGAAGGGGTTTCTTCCAGTAGTTTATACTTCAGTTTGTACTAACAAGGTGATTTATGCATTTGTACTGTATTTTATCCTTTATCAAAAGTTTAATGCAATCAGTTTGGGGTTTTGTTGCCATAAAAAGCCCCGGGGCTTTTGATAAAGCTTTTAACTGGAAACATTTCTACCTTTACTGTTTATCAAGGTTTTATGGCAGACATTAATATATTATGTAGGTAGTTGATTTAACTATAGCATAATTTTTCTCATTTCTTATTAACAAGATTATCTTCTCCTCAAAAGCTGATGTTTCCTCTTACAGTACGGTGTATCACAATGCAACATTTTTCTTGATTGTAAACATATTAAAAATATAGAAGGCTAATTCTCTGCTTCAGTTTTCCCACTACTAATATATAAAAAATCTTGACAATACTAGATTTCTACATGTTAGCACATGGACTTCTAAGCTGCTCATTTCTCCTATATATCAGAAACCTAAAACAATTCATAAACAAGGTGGTGGCATTGAATTACTCCCAACAGAAAGGATAGTGTGGAACCACACTAGGGAAGGATCAGAATACACCTGAAGTTCTGTAGGTTTTTGGTGAGGGAACAATATGAAAATAAAAACACTTTTAAAAAATCATGAAACATTTTATAGGCCTCAGTACTCTGATCTATTTAATGAAAAACTTGCTTGAAAGTATATAAAATACCCTTGACAGGACTTTTTATGTGTTTCTCTTCTTCAGAATACTTATACCCACCCACTAGGTGGGTGACAGTCTGATCCCAGGTGCATTCTGGCTGTCTGAACTCCTAAGCAGTAGTGCCATGTTTTCTTCACTACTCACAGGAGAGATGAGTTCCACATGGTTTTTTTCCCTCTAGTTGTTCCTTCAAGGGGCTAATAACAATTGCTGATCTTGTCTTCATGGAAGTTAAGTCTTTGCCTCCTTTAGCAGATATTGACACATGTTGGGAACACATTTGTATAGTAAAATAGTGGTTATTAATAATCTACTGTAAGAATATCCACCTTTGACCTTTGCAGGAAGCTCAACATCAGACAGGATGAGAGGTGGCACAGCCAGCCCAGTGTCTGCTTGCAGCTTCTGTGAGTGTGGTTCTGCACCCAGTCTTCTAGCCTGGTTAAAGAGAGAAAACAGCTTGTTTAAACCAAAGTGATCTGTGGTGTAAACCAAAGCAGAGGGACAGTTGAGAGGTTTAGTTGGAAAAGATGACTCAATCAAAATGAGAAATGCAATGCAAATACACACTAAGAGTCTGCAAGTCTGACCTGTTTTCTACTGCTTTCTACTGAGTTAGCATGATTTATACCTAGAAGTCAGAGCACTTTGCACATATGAAAATTATGAAATGTCCATTCTTCTGTTAATTTCAGATAATCTTTATCATATTTATTCCTAACCATTGGAAACTTAGGACAGAGATACTTCACCTTTTCTGGACTTCACTGTGAGTGTAAGTCGGTTCCATATTGCAACAATTTCATATCTAGGGATTAACAGCCCCAGTTAATTCTGAATATGCTCACTATGATGTAGGTAGTTGCATTATCCTTCTTTTGGAGAATATTTTGGCAGCTTAGGCCATTCTTGAAAACTTGTTGTTTCTCCATAGTTATCAAATGTTACCATTTACAGTAATAAGACTCTTGATCTCATACTGCTGGGGCACTAGCAAAAGTTCCTTCAATATTCTGTGAAGTTAAAAAATTAAAATGTGAAAGATTGATGATATCAGAGCTAAGCCAGACACCGCTGATGACAGGGACAGCAAGACACATCCTTGGAACAAGGACAGATTCTCCAAGGATCAAGGCGATAGTCAAACTTAGAACAGATGAGAGGCATTTGAAGGAAGAAGTTTCTTACATTCAGTACTACTGATTCAAAACTGAATATTGAGGACCAAAACCTTCAGAGTTTTGCAGTTATTTTAACAATATTTCTTCTTCTTCTTTTTTTTTTTTAAACAAGACTCACATGCATTTTATTTGTATTTTATCTAAAACCAATATATTTAATAGATGTGTTGTCAAATCTAAATTACTCTATCAAGTTCCTTTAAATTTTGTTTTGTTTATTTTACCTATACAATGAAATTTAAGCACTTAAATTGAGTAACAGAAATAGCAGATGCTTTTCACATATGGAAGAGATGATTAATACCCATGACACATTTAGCATGTTCATTTTTGCTAATTGCAGTGGATGTTCTCAGAAGTCAAGTATCTCTCCTACCAGGCACTGTACAAATTAGTTTAGTGATAAGCCCCAACACTTATTTCTACTGCTGTTGAAGAAGAAAAAGAAAGAAAATAAAGCGCGGAAGGAAGGCGTGGAAGGAAGGAAGGCGCAGAAGGAAGGAAGGTGCGGAAGGAAGGTGCGGAAGGAAGGAAGGCGCGGAAGGAAGGAAGGTGCGGAAGGAAGGAAGGTG
>VZRN01006082.1:841672-878944 GCA_013397935.1 Dasyornis broadbenti
AAGGAAGGAAGGAAGGAAGGAAGGAAGGAAGGAAGGAAGGAAGGAAGGAAGGAAACTATTTATTAGCTGAAAAGTGGCACTGATTTGCAACAGATATTCTTAAAATTTCTCAGCAAGTACCATATCCTGAGGATTCAGTGCCAGGGTAGTTACACTTCTATAGAAAGATGTATTTGTAAGGGGAAAATAGAGAAACCTCCTATTGCTATTTCATTAGAGAAGAAAGAGCCCAGAGTAAGCAGATGCATTTTATTTATGAGAATTCATTCCTAGGGCAAATTTTCTTTCATATTTCACACCTACAGAGCCAGTCCTGGATCAGTAGTGATATCACCCCTAAAATATATTGATTGCTATAGCTACTTTTGCAGTTTGGGGGTATTTGGGTACTGTGTACTTGTACTATGTGCCAGCAGGAGCTTCCTTTTAGGGAGTTTTGATTGATGTTTTTTTAGTTTAGTTTTATTTGTTTGTTTGTTTTTGGACTGGATTTTTTTTTAGTGTAGAAGTAAAGAAGTAGTAAGTTTTGAAAGAGGTTTTAACGACTGCATATTTCTCATGATAAGTAAACAAAGCAGTGATAAATAGATGTGCAATGAACATACTAAAGGTATTTAAAAAGTAAGAATAGGGGTAATAATAATTTATTCCAACGGGTGATTCACTAAATAAGTGAATCTGCAGTGAACCTCCAACATTTCTGGTTGTCACTACAGCAAGACATTACCTAGACTGACATGACACACTTTCACACCCACCTACCTGACTGCCAATATCACAGCCACCAGAAACAGAAACACTTACATTTTGTGCAATTTTTGTAAACTATCACTAGCTTCTCCTCCTTTTTTTTTTTATTTTTTTTTTTTTTTATGTTAAAAAGAAAGGTGTTTGCTTTTTTACTTTGGACTTGATGACATAGCATATATTAGTGCTACCTGCCATAACAGACGTTCTTTTCATTCTGCTAGGATAAAGAAATTGTTTCAGGCAGTAAGCACTTTGGCCCTTAATAAATGTTGTGGGAAATGTTACTTTTGAAGGAGAGAAAAAAAAAAAAAAACAAAACTCAAAGTGATTTACAGCATTTTTTACATGACTTTGTTTCTACAAAGTCTCAAACAGTTGTTGAGGTATAGCTGACAAACAGCTCTGTGATCTAACAATTGAAAAGAAAAAAAATAAGTTTAATACCAGATGAGAACAATTGAACCCTTTGCAACACTTCTGAGTTTATCAGAAACAATGAAAGAAATTGAAAAATTACCTCCTCTCATTAGACTTCAGAGTATTCAAATCAGTGCAGTAAACCAAAATAGTGTGAAGGGAAATAAAAGACCACTTTGGGCTAAAATATAAAAGCCACGTTATTGTTTTAGATGTGGATATGAAAGTCATCAGGCTGATTTTCTGGGATGCCCTGCAAGATATGTAAATTGAAAACAATTTCAAATGTAAAAAGAACATCAAAGTAGCTGTCCTACACTTGAAGACAGATGGAAACACAACACCTCCAGCTTTATACTAATATATTCTAAACTGCTTGTGTTTAAAAATAATGATCATATTGTTCAACTGGTATTAATTATTGATAAAATATAACTTTCTATATATACATACGTGAAAGTATAGACTTTGAAGTTAATGCTTCAAAGTGCTTCAAGACAAAATGCTTAAAGATGGAAATGAAACTGGTAATAATTTGTGTACACATTAAATCCAAAAGGTTAAAAGAGTCTGCTTACTATACTGATTTTAATCTTTCCTTTTGCTTTCCAAGATACTGGACTTACTTATTTTCATGTTTTTCACTGAGCCAAGAAGCATTTTTCTTCAACAAAGGGGTAAAAATCTGAGGTAAGAATAATCAGAAAGTACATTTTTTCAGGCTAGGTTCATCCTAACACCATCAGAAACATAACAAAGAAAAACAAAACATAGACATATTAACTGGAACATAAGAATTTATCCTTATTGAAAATGGATTAAGAAGAGGAAAGATGGTCATGATTAGCCTTGTATTTTGTGTAATGTCATGTTCTACTGAACTTCATTCTTTGCTTAAGTTGTTCTTTTTAATCTTATGGACCTGCAAAATAAAATTAAGAAGAGCTTAATATTCACATCAGCTTAAAATACACTTGCCTTTTATTGTTGTTGCTGATGCTTTTTTTCCTTCCTTTTGGTTAATCTATTTACAGTCAAAGTCAATTATAATTATACTGATCTCAGTGCCAGACATCCAGGTTTTTTACTCCTCTATCCAATTCTATAAATATCACACCCCGTGACTGATTTGATGAAAAATATTTTGTTGTTAACTTCTATGGTCTTGGGAGCTCACAGTGTTTCTGCTCATGATGCTGCAGTTTCACATTAATTCTGTCAAGCAATCCAAGGGAATCAGTTTATACAATCCTGATTTTTTTAAAAATCTTTTTCTCAGCCAGATGCCTCTCATCTTTATATCACAATAAGGTCATTTATTTACTCTGTTACCTTAAAAATGAAAAAAAATATTTCCTAGGAAAATACTGAAATATATACATCATTCAAGTTAGGACTGCCACACAGTGACATTACATGACTCAGTAATTGGTGAATTTTTTTTTTTCTGGATTATCAGAGAAACTTCAGTGTCATCTTAAAACAGGAAAAATATTGCCACCAAAATGCATTGTGTACATTTTTGCACATTTCATTTTGGGAGGGAAACAGCAACAAACATTACTTACGCATAGGTAGGAATGATACATGCTGAGAACGATTAATTGCCAAATTGTATAAACGCCACTGACAATTTTGAAAATACTTTGTTACTGAATTTATTTTGGTATCCGTGGGATTTAGGGGGTTAGTTGTATTTTAGACTTCCAAATACCTTGCAAATCTGACTTCTTTGTTATGTCTTCCCTGTAAGAATCTTCTGTTTGTGAAAAGAAAGAGGACTACTCTGATGGTAAGATTGTTTTACTGTGTCAACAATGTCACAATAAAGACTGTTCCATGGAATTTATAACATTGCCTACACTACCTAAGCAAGAGAACCACAAGAAAATATTTTATTGGTTCTCAAGTAACATCTTGTAAGGAAGTACAGGCTAAATTACTTTCAAAAGATGATGGAAGAATCAAGAAACTTGGGTGAGCCATTAAACTAACTGGAAGAGTATCACAGTCTCACTGTCAGCAGTATTAATTAATGTCTATTTGGAAACACCTTGACATTATATGTTGAAAAGCTATTGCTTTAGTTGCCCCTAAAACTTCCAACAAAAATATTCAAAAAATGAAGACTGCATCTCATTTTGCCTGCATAATTACTGATCAAATCAGTCACAACTGACCATTTACTATTTTCTTAATGCCTACTGATGTCACTGCTGCCAGGAAACTCTGATTTCTGCGACTATGGAGAAGAAGTAGAAGCTAGCAGAGCTGGAATGAGACAGCTCTTTGCTAAGGATGCTTATCAGAGAGGAACAAACTTTTGACCTTTGATGAATTTTCACAGGAACAGACATGCCTGAAGCTTATGTCAGAATTTGTGAAAGACCAACAGAAACAAAAGGCTTCTGTAGAGGTTTTGACGCTCACATCTGGGCTTAAAGGGATTAATGAAGAGATGGGCCACCTTTATCATGTGGGTCAGAATATTCTGGGCCTCTTGAATAGCTTGGGCAGTTCACAGTATAACAGTGAAAAGTAAAGAAAACTTTCATCCATTTCATTAATAGTGTATGAGCAAGTGATGATGGGGAAAGAAAAAGGAATAATTTCTGTGCTATCTGGACATATACACTGGAGGGAAAATGTGACTTTTTTCAGCAGGAGTAAAAAGACTGATAATGTGAGTAACAATTTCAAACTTGGAATGAGCAGATGTAGGGAAGAGAGGGTGACTGCTTGTTATAGAGAGCTGTATAGTTTCTTTAGATTCTCGTATTACAAGGCAGCCAGGTTAATTCAGCAAGGGCTGCTCTATACATGAGAGTCCATGGTACTATCAGAGAGAAACTGTAGTAGGATCCTGTTTAGGTACTTAACACAAATTTCTGGCATTGCCTTTTCATACCTTGTCTATGAATTTCAAAACAGATGTCTTAAAACATCAATGAGATATAGCTGCACTGCCAAAACCTATCCTATAATGACAATACTTTTTCAGTTTAGGTATTTATTGCTTAAAACACAAAGATGGATATTAGTTCACATGGATTTTCCCTAATTTTCACCAATTCAGAACACAATACTGATATTGCTGTCATTGGAAGGTATGTAGAATTCTGGTTTTGAATATCACTTGTGTTGCTGAGTTAGTTCTGATTCTTAAAACACAACTTCAGTCATTGTCTATAACTAACATGAATTTGTCTTTTGCTGGGGGCGTTATCTAAAAAGTCATAAATTTATCTTTTCAGTTGTATCAACTCACCTTTCAGGATACAGGGCAGTTCAGTGTAAAAAGTAAAATTCAGTACCCAAGCTTCTCTTTCACAATTCTTTCTAGTACAGTTATTATTTTTTCAGAATTTTTTTGAAGTGTAACACCTTAGGCATCAGTGCAACTTATGATTTGATATTGAGATAAAACATTTGTCTAGAGCAAACTTTCAGAAGTAAAAATAACAAACATATCACTTCTTTCCCTTCTTGAAATATTGATATCATCAAATTTGACTACAGTGCTGCATTGCATTAAAATATTTACCTAATATGCCTTCATAAAAGTAAAGGTTTATTTTATTTTCTTTTCCTTGTGTATTAAGAATAAATTCTAATTTGCTTTCTGAGAATTACCACAGTAAGCCAGACTCAATTTACAAAATGAAACCCTGGGGCCTGGAGGACACTGACAGTGATACAATAAACAGTTCTGCTCTGTTACAGAGCTTGAAGAAATAAAATAGTTTCAAGTTCAGAAATTTCAGACTAAAAACTGACAAGCAAACTCAAAACATAAAAGAGTTTAGTAATGATTTATTTTTCTTGTTCTTAGGAGCCATTGAACTAAGGGGGAGACAAAAAAAAAGAGTATTACCTGTAAAATGGGAGATAAATTATGATTAAAAGCAAAAATAATTTAAAACAAAATATCTGAAAGCATTTTATTGGTTTTTTTGTTTGTTTCTTTCATTCTCTGACATGGCAGATTATATTAATTTTTCCTATGTACTCTGCAGCCCGTTACATGGCACAGATTCCTCAGTCACAGTTAATACATTATCCATGCTGGACTTACTTATCTGCATGACTACAGATGGATGTTAGACCACAACTGGTTTTTGCACTAATATAGCAGCTATTCAGGCTATTAGGCAGACTAAATTCTTAAACATTAGTGAAATTCTGGCCTCTGTATTCAATTAGAGCAAGATAGATCAGACATTTTCCCAATGCCTCATTGTGTTCTTGGTACTGCATCAGGATAATTTTATTTGGTCGAGCAAAAATGATCTGATATCAAAAGTGAAGCCATCTCTGTGTTTTGCACTGCTATGGCCTTGTCTCATTAAAATTTAGGTCATGAAGAAATTGAAACTCTGTGAAAAGGTTTCTTCCCCAGCCACGAGAAACACACAAAGATGTCTTTAGACGGACTGGGAGCAAATTTTCAGAGAAATCAGATTGGTTCTGAATGTATGGTAAAACAAGAGGAGATCTCCAACAAGGGTTATCTTTTTAATTGTTCTCTCTGCTTTCTTTCCTTCTCTGATTCCAACAATTCTTTGAAAATGAATGGAATATTCCCATAGTTCTACAAGGGGATATTTAGAAATACTAAATTTGTTGACATCTGTAGTGAATAGATAACCTACATCAGTAAATATAACCAAAAAAAGTTTAACCAAAAGTTCCCCAGGAGTTATGAAAAAGAGATGTAAAGGGAAGCTACAAAATAAATACTATCACTATAGTATAGTAATGCATTAGCATTTTCTTTTCCTTTTAAAAATAATAGATCATAGGGAGATGATTTCTTTTAAATAAAAAATCTTTACAAAATTTCTCTATTGAGTTATATTTATCTGCTGATCCTGCCCCTTCTGGCAGAAGTGGTAGTCTTATCTGCTCCTACTAACATTTCTAAAGTTTTCCACTAGCCATCTTTGAAATAATGAACAGTTGTTGAAACAGAGCATCGGCTAGATTAGTAATAGGACTTGCTGATAAGTAATTTGTTAATGACAAACCCCCTCTGCTACATCTGCTGAGAGAAGGAAGAGGTTCCTGCTGTGGAAGCAAATCTACCCTATGTATACTCACAGGCCTCAAGTATCATTTATTTGTAATTAGAGTGTGTGAGAGTGTGTGTGTGTGTGAGAGTGTGTGTGTGTGTGTGTGTGTGTGTGTGTGTGTGTGTGTGTGTGTGTGTGTGTGTCTGCCATATTTTGTGTGAGTCCTGATGCCTTGAATTTAGGAGGCAGCAGCATGGCAGGGTAGTATGATTTCAGACACTGTTATTCATAGTCATTATTCAGTCATTGGCTCTGGCCACTACCTGCTGGTCAGGCTCACCTCTGTGCCCAGTAACAGATCCCCTTGGAGGATCTGCTAAAACATAGGGAATACAGGAAGGGGATTAGAGACAGTCAACGTGGCTTCACCAGGGACAAATCATGCCTGGCTAATCTAGAGGCCTGAAGGAGTGACTGCAACGGTAGATAAAGAGCTACAAATCTCATCTGCTTGGACTTCTGTAAGGCCTTCAGTATGGTCCCCCACAACATTGCCACTAAATTGGGTAGAGATGGATATGAAGAATGCATTTTTAGATGGATATGGGATTGGTTGGATTGCCATATACGAAAACTAGCACTCTGGCTCAATGTCTAAGTGGAAAACTGTGCTGAGTGCTGTCTCTCAGGGCTCTATGCTGGGACCACTACTATTTAATATCTTGGTGGCATAGACAGTGGGATTGAAGCAAGTCTGCAGGTGACACCAGAGTGGTGCAGTTCATAGTGCTGGAGGAAAAGGAGGAAATTTCACAGGCTTGAGTACTGGGCCCTTGTGAAAGCTCATGAAGTTCAACAAGGCCAAGGAAAAGGTCCTGAACCTGAGGTAGGGCTGCCCCTGGTATCACTGTTGACAGGGGGATGAATAGATTGAAAGCAGCACTGAGAAGAAGGACTTGGACAAAACACTGGAAATGAGCTGGCAATGTATGCTCACAGCCCAGAAAGACAGTCATATCCTGGGATGCATAAGAAGAAATGTGGCCAGCAGGTCAAGGGAGGTGGCTCTCACCCTTTGCTCTTACAAGACCTCACCTGGAGTCACTGAATCTAACACATACAGGTTATGCTGTGTTTCTTCTTACAAGCAAGAATGGGAATGCAGCAACAACCAACCAAATTCACTGCATGCTCCTAGTATGCATAGTTATGCTTATATCTTTCAATTGCAGCTATTTTTATCTCTAAACTGAAAGGGAGGCTACAGAGGTCGTTTCTGTCTCCAGATAGGGGATTAGCAAAGTTTACTTTTGACTTATCTTGGTTAGACTCAGGAAGGACTAATATTGTATTTACACAAACCTCAATTCTTCCACTTTCCTTGTTTGTACTCTAGGTAGAAATTCAGTCAATAAACTGACTCCTATTTTTCTCTAAATCCCACTTAAGACACAGTTTCTGATATGAACTTCCAGCACTATGCATTTTTTAACTCTAAAATTATCTGTTTGTGTGACTGTAAACTAAAGGTATAAATGAGTGAAGTACATAATAATAAAGGCTTCATATGTTTTTTTGGAATTATGCTTAGAAGTTAGAACCTGTACTATTATAAGTAAGTGATCACATATAACAAAAGCATACTGGATCTAACAGCATAAAAGTTCAGGTTTTCCATTCCTCATTTTAACTGCCTGCATAGCATGAGTAGTACAATCTCAAGTTTGTCTGCATGTGCCAATATATATGTCATTGGATTGCAGTGCGAGCCAATCATCGTGCATGTGTTGTAGTCACTAGCAAAAGTAAATACAGCAAGAAAATCAGCAGGCAAGTAACTTCTATGTTACTTTATCAGTTGATCAGCAGGAGGTACCCATACCTTCAGCAGCTGTCATTTTCCCAGCTCCTCTGCCTATATCCCTCATCACGTGCAGGAGACAAGGTCAGGCCACAGAACAGTATCACCTTCACAATATCAGCAGGGCTGAGCTTTCCCAGCCAAGTGAATGGGTGAGAGAAAGATAGATGAGGTTGCTTTCAAACCAACCTTCCCCTTCCACAATACTCTGAACAGCTGCTAAGCCACCTGGCCTGCCACAGGATTATACCTTTTTTAATTCTGATCCACCAGAACTCAAACATTGTATAGTATTGCCTTTGCAGACTGCAGAAAAAAAGTCCTTTTTTCTCCCCCACATTGTTAGTGTTTGAACAAAACCTGTTTTCAGGAAACAGATCCACTAAAGAAAGTTACAGGAGATTAATAAACTCCATTAACTAATTGAACAGCTGTTGCTGGGAAAAGAATTTGGTGTACAACATGAAAAAATTTGAACAGAAGTTGTAAACCAAGAGATTCCATTTGTGATGTTTTCAGAACACAGAGCCCTGAGTACTACCAAAATCATCTCTGCTCTGATTATATAGTCATTTGTCAGAGACATAAGTGTATTTTGTATGTGTGGCAAGGTTTTGGTAACATGGTGCCTACAGGGGTGGTCTCTACGAGAAGAGGCAAGAAGCTTCTTCCATGTACAACAGAGCCATCTTGACTCCACGATGGACCTACTACTGGCCAAGGCAAAGCCCATCGGTGATGGCAGTGCACCTCTGCAATAACATATACAAGAAAATAAAAAAATGTTGCACCATGAGGCATTCCTCATGTGCCTGCACCACTACAGGACCGGAGGTAAAGAATATCAGGAGTGACGTTGAGTTCTGGAAGAAGGGACGGGAGGAGGAAAAGTGGTTTTAAGATTTAGGAGTTATTTTCTCATTATCATACTCTACTTTGATTGGTAACAAACTAATTCACCTGTGTCAAATTTGTTTTGACTGTGACAGTAATGGGTATCACTTCCTGTTCTTGACCATTTTTTATGTTATCTCTCCACTGCCCAGCTGAGAAGGAGAGTGATAGGGCAGCTTCGGTGTGTACTTACTGTCCAGCCAAGGTCAACCCATCACAGAGAGGAAACACTGAAGGAACTGAAAAGAAAGTGGAGAGAAGATATCATACACAGCCACAGAGATTGCAGATGTTAGGGAGAAAAAAGAAAAAAAAAATAAAAATAACCAGGATTTAGCAAACACATCTGGAAGTCTTGGAGACACAAATTGCACATTTTGTTCAACTAATGAAACTTTCTCCAATTACATCAATCCAGGAAAGGTTGTGATAGGCTCAGTTATATAAAATTATAGAAGGAGCATTCAAGGTAAAACAGCAACATCAATACCAAATGTATTCTTTGCAGCTGCATCCACCAAGAGTGGCTTTCAGGAGGTTCCAGCAACAACAGGTGATGTGTCCGTTTCTGATATGTCATGAGAAAGATTAAAGGATAACCTGACAAAATAAAGAATTACGTGGTATTCAGAAAAGGAGAATGGCACTGCCAAGTTGCTAACTGTAGCATAGAAATGTTTGGGGTTTTTTCAAGTACCAGACCAAGATGGCTAGATTGTGGGCACTGCGGTGCCTATTAAAAAAAAAAATATTATGGGGAAAGATCCGCAGAACTTAGGATTTAAAAGTGTAATTTCTATATTGGCCTACTGTAGAGACTGGATTGAAAATAGAATTGCTGGGCATGGGAATAAAAATGCTTTATTCAGGAGAAACAAAATTTTCTTAAGAAAATTATTTTCTGCAAAATTAATGGACCTATATAAAAAAAGAATTAAGAAGTCTGTGGAGAAGAGGAACATAATAGAGTCTATATAAGTTTTCAAAGACATCCTTGAAGAAACTAAGCTGCAGCAAATGTGCAGCTAATTGGCTAAAACATAGAAGACAGACAATGAAGGTGAATGGTCAGACCTAATTATAGCAGCAAGAGGAAATCAATAGAGATCCAGAATAAATAGGAGAAAATCTGTCTTATTCTGTATAAACAGTAATGGTCTTTATCATGTCTTGTACCACTGAAGAATAAGTAGGTACATGAAAACAACAGAACAGATCTCAATGTTGGTCAAGAAAACAGTATTAGAAAAGGAAGGGGAGAAAAAAAAATTAAACCATAACATGACGTCACATTTTCAATGTTGTGGGCTGACACTCTTCTTATCACAAAAAGGTAGTGTGCAACTTGGAAGCCAGACAAGATGCAGAAGGGTAACAAAAATAACAAAATATGTTGCACAATACACGTAAGGAATGAGCAGACAGTGTAAACATTTATTCAGGTGATGACTAAATGAACTAAAACTTCTGAAGCTTTAGAAGAGACATGAGACAATAACATGGAACCCCATGACTAATAGGGAAAGAGCAAATAGCAAATAAATGTTCGTATTTTCTAATACAAGAAATAAGGGAAAGATAAAATCCCTACCTATTAAGTCTCAGTTCAAAACAAGGTGCAAGTATTATTACTACTTGCAGCTTGAACACATATGGCTTTCAACTTAATGATCACAAAAAAACATCAACAGAAGTCTAATATTCAGAGGAAATTACATTTCAAAAGTGAAAGGGGCCATAGCAATATTCTAAGAGTACAAAAGTTATACGATAAAATACAGACTATTGTTGGCTAGATTTCTGTAGGTAATGATAAATGGAAAGAAAATAGAAAGCTTTAGTTCTTCAGCTCTTATGCCTTATAAATTATAAAATAATTATTTTTTTAAATCAATTGTTAACTATTTCCATACCTCAGTTAACTGAATCTATTAATTATTTTGGCTTTTATTTCAAGCCAGGTCCTAATAAATCAAGAGAGACTTCATGCTGTAACATTTCTCATGAAAATTTGACAGAAAGATGGACGTTCTTTTTTGTTGTTGTTGTATTTACTCTGTGTATACCTAATAAACAAGTTTATAATCAGAACCCCTGAAAACACAATTCTATTTAATATTCATTTTGATGTAGAGAATACAATGTACTGTATGCATGTAAAAGGCCTCACAAAATATTCCCTACTACATTTGTTAATAATAATAATAATAATAATAATAATAATAATAATAATAATAATAATAATAATAATAATAATAATAATTACTATTAATGCTATCTTTTAATATTTGTTATCAATGAAGATCAAGTTTGGTATTGTAGTTCCAGATATTTATGCCAGCAAGCAGGACTTTAATTACCACGTTCACTGAATTAAGGAAAAAGGAACAATGATTAACTCTGCATATTTTCCTTTACAGATCTAGAATTTCCAGTCAACTGCTGTAATTGAAACAGCTACTAGGTTTTACTAATAAAAAATATTAGAATAAATACCAGTAATTAGCCTTAAAGAAAGACACTTTGGGATAAAACAAACTATATTACTATGTATAAATCTTTGATAAAGAGACAAACATATCTAATATTCTTCAATTTCATAGCCATCACATTCCCTGGAAAAACTTGTGTTGTCAGAAGGAACAGGTTTCAACCTGGCTGAAACTACTAGTTCAATAACTGTTTATTAACCATGCTTCCATTTATTAATCAGTGGATGAAAATATTGTGATGGGTTTACCTTGTTGGGCTGGCAGACACCGATACAGTTGCTTTCAGGACAGAGGGAGAAAATAAGATGGAAAAGCTTATGGGTTGAAATAAAAACAGGGAGATCAATTACCAACCAGCATCACAGGTAAAATAGACTTGACCTGGGGAGTCTAACTTATGGCCAATCAAAAGTAGAGTAGGATGGGAAAAAGCAAAGGTAAATACTTAGAAGACCTCCCCCCTACCACCTCTTATTTCCTGACTCAATTCATTGCTGACTCCTCTACATTTCATTCTCTCTCTTGCTGTACAGCAAGCTTTTTAGCCTTTCCTGAATACGTTTTCCCAGAGATCTGACCACCTTGGCTGAGGGGTCTCAGCTGTGTCCTCCAGTGGGTCCTCCAGATATCAATGGAACTGGAAGTTTGTGACATCATCCTTTTCTTCCCTGCACTCCAGCTGGAAAAATCTTGCCACCTGCACCCAGCAAAAATATGTATAATAGAACTTTACAATCACTCTGAATCCTCAGAATACAAAATAAGATAATCCTATCATTCCAAAGACTGGAATACAATGCTCAAAAGTTGGTTAGATTTATGTAAGAGTTAGAAATAAATATGAAGAACAAATTTGCATTAAAAGTACAGTTTGAATTGGAAGTTATTCTTTAATTACTTGCATATATAGATAACTGTACATACATATACACATACATTTACACGTATCCATGTGTTTTATATCTCTATGTACATATACACATAAATGTAAACATTATTGCCATAGTTTGGGTTTCTCTGTTTTCCTTATGGTGAAATATTAAAGACGTATCAATCTAATGGAATATGGGAATTCTGAAGAAAGAACATAATGTTCTAATTTAAAAAGTGAACTGTTAAGTCTGTGTGTATCAGCCTCGTGATTATGTAGAAGATGGATCATGATCAATAACAGTAAGGTTTGAGTTTGGTTCCTCTTTAGTAACTATTGCAATAACGTCCACAAATTTTATTTTTATCTTTCTTTTGCACACTTTGAAGAGTAATAACCTCAGGTGCACAAGAATACTGATTAGTATGCACAAACACCTTCTCTATCCTGTTTCATTCAAAAAATTAAAGTGATTAATGAAACACCTAACTTATTTTCTCACAATTTGGGAGATAGAAAAGTAGGAATACAGCTCTATAAACTCTCAGCTAGACCATTGAAATTCATAGAGTATTAGTGAAGAGATTTTTTTCCCCCTGTTTATTTCTTCTCTCCCTCCCCCTTCTAAGGGATTTAAAAACCATAATTGTTTTAAACACTGTTAAGATCAGAGAAGGACTTTGTTCACTATGGCAAACTGTAAAAGAAAGCTGCAGCAACCTAAGCCCACTCCACCCGAATATGCCTCCTGGATTTTGGGAAACTGGACTGTATGTTAAATGACCTGCCTTGAAGTATGATAAAGGTACAATACAAAGGTATTATACAATTATGTCAGGTCTAAGGAGAAGTTACCAAGGCTGGGGGAGCAGAATGTATCCTCAAGGAGAGTCAAACCCAGCAGCTGTTCTGATCCACAGTGTTGCAACAGATCCAGTGTCTGTTACAAAAGCCGGTTTAAACCATTCCTCTCTCCAGGGGAGGTACTTGGGCATTTCCACGTGTACATGAGAGTATATTAATCCACCAGCTCTGTGTTTGGTGGGACCCAACACTGAGAAGCCCAGGGTGAAGAGGACCAGCAGGATGCTGCTGGATCCACAGGGGCTGCAACTATCTTTCTTATTTATCCATCTCTCTCTCTCTTTCTCTACCCTTACCGTCCTCTTGTCTATTTCTTTCTATCTCTTTCTACCTCAAATTTACTGTTAAATAACATTTGTATTATTGACTTCGGCATATGGTCTCATTTGCACCTTAATTTGGACAGAGACATCTCAAACATTTGGAATAATAGCATCTTACCAACACCCCCACCTCCCCCCGGTGCCCTCAGGAATACCCTGTGTTGCACTAGATGGATTAAACACCATGGCACAGGTAAAAAAATGTATCTTTGATGGCTTCATCTAGCCTCCTCTGTGTCTGACCCTGGTCACTGAGCAGTCTCATATAAGGAAAAGGCAGTATTTTCACTACCTTTTCAGTTGATAAAATTGGTAGAATTTATAGCCACATTAGAGTTTGAAGTAAATAGTTCAAATGACTTTGTTGATTTGGAGAGATAGTCTTGTAGAAGACTCAAACCCATTAACAAAAAAAGCTCTGTTACACATGAAGTCACAACTGAATAGGAGACATTTCTTTCAGTTAAACTCTTTAAACAAAGTGGTCTGAGATGTTTCTGCTTTGTGATTGAATCACCACGTGTGCAGCTGATTCTGGATCCTATGGCACACAGGGTTACTGAACTGACAGATGCATGCTACATCTCATACTCCTCTGCAGGCATCAGGTGCAGCACATTGAAAAGCAAGCAAAGATATGGTGCTTGTTCGCTGCTCCTATATCTGCCTCCTTTCAGCTGAGGGACACAATCATTCTCTTTGTGCTTTAAATTCAGCACTTCTGGAGGAAATGCCTGGGCTGCTGATGGTCCACATGGTTTACCTTCATGAGAAACAGTATTTGTACAAATAGAGGGAAAAAAAGATTAATCATTTAGATCAAGGAAAAGAAATATGTGAGAGCGGAAACAAATCAAGTTGGACAGAAATCACCTGTATAATGAAGTTATGACAGGGCAAATTTCTTGCAGGAGCAAAAAAGTAGAATGCACGATCATTAATTAGGCTACACGAACAAAGGTCTAGAAAAGGAAACATGAAAAAGTATTAAACAAGCACAGCACTTAAACTGGGGGAAAAAAAAATGATGGTGGGGGTCTTGCTAACTGTTGCCAGACATATGTTGCATGTGTTTATGGTTTTCTGTGGGTATATAAATGTATACATAGGGTCTTTGTAGGATTCCAGTGCTCTGTTTGTCTTGGTCTTGATAAAGGGGAAAAAAAAAAACCAAACTGCGACAATACTCAGATAAAACATTACAATATCGTCTTTGAGAGTGACATAGAGTGTTTGATTGATCCTGAAAGTCAGAAATGTCAAAAGCAAATATCATTTCTAAGAATGTATAGTTCCAATTTCAGACATCTCGAGATTATTTCTTAGACTAAGTTTTAATGAGTATTTGACTAGAAAAAATGGCAAAGATCAATATAGTAATTATATTGAAAAATGTTGGATACAGCTTTTTAGGGTATTCCAGGAATCAACTACTTCTGGGTTTTAGTTTTAATATACAGGGGAGATATTGATTTTCTATTTCAAACTTAGAGTCCCAAAAATATTGAAGATAAATAATTAAAGTGCAGGGACAAATCATCCTGGGAGATTAAGCAGTTCGGTTATGAAAAGGTCAGCTTCATACTGATAATAAAGTTTTGATTACTTTTCTAAAACCTGTATGCAGAGTTACACTAAAAAAAATCCACATCTTGAAAAAAAAAACATTGTTTATCTGGAAACCATTAGAGAATATGAAACTTGACTCCTTCATCAACCAACTAATCTGTTTTCACCTTTGTTCCTTATAAAATTAAATGCTTCGATAGAAATAAAGAAGACTTTTAGTAGATAAATAAAGAAAACTTTAAATATATACTTTGCATGTAGGCTGCTGTACAGGAAGAGAAAGGTGTCTACAGATTTATGACATAGCTTTTTATGTCCAAGTCCCTAACATTCAGGGGCTGTTTTAATGTCTACTGAAATTCTTTGGAGTTATTAAAGTAAAAATCAATTATGTGCACAATGAAATTAAGTGACAAGGCTTAACATCTAAGAGCAAAATATGCAAAAGTTGGATTTACTAATCAAGAGCCTAACGGTTAGAGGGATCTTCCACAGCTGGTTGGCTCCAACCTGAGGAGAGAGAGGAATGGAATATGTTGGGATCCATTTACACAAACTCATAAACAATGTAGTGGCAGAAATAACAACACTCCTTTACTTCAATCCCCTGTCTCCCAGTGGGAGCTACTAAGGAAAATATCTCAGAAAATCTTTCCCCAAAAAAAGAATGAAAATACTTTTAGTTTTTAAATGGTTTCCAAAGAAGACATAGAGGTCTGAAGGACACACTGTAGACCAAATAAATTTGTAATCTGCAGAACTGCGAATGCCACATTCTTTATGCCACGTTGAAAAAAGAGGTATCTTTTCTGCTTTCAAATGTTAGACTGTGCAAATACTCCCTCCTTAGAGGGAAATAAAGGCTTTTTATCTCCATCCATAGACCCAGAAGGGTCATGAGAGCAGAGCAGAAAAGCCACATTATTTTATATCTCCATTTCCAAACTTTCAGCATAGTCTGTAACCTAATGATGATCCCTACCAATGTTCCCTAGACACAATAATTCACTGAAGTGGTTGATCTTTATCTCAATTCCTAGGATCTTTTTCTGGGACTCAAGGCCTACGAAAAACCTAATAGATGATGTCTAGGATGAACCTACCTTAGCTGGTGCCCTGAAGCTCATTAAACATTTGCATGACGTGCACTGTGAGATATCAGAGGAAAAGTACTCAAAAAAGTTCAAGGATCTGCTGGACAAGGATAATGCTGGCTCGTTAGCAGTTGCCTCCCTTTTCCTTAAATTTCAGCATCCAAACAGTTTTAGAAAGATGATGTGCTACTGAAATATCTTTTGCTGCTGGCCTTATTACTATCAATCTTCCAGTGTCTCTGTGTATCTTACCTTGCTTTACTTCTTTTCATATTCTCCTTGTTTTCTCTTGTCACATCATTCATTAGGCATTGTGGCTCTTTTTCTACTTATTTTTAGTACTTCTAGAAATATCCCACTAAGAGTTTACTTCCAATTGTATCTACCTCTTTCTCAAACCTCCACAAGCACAGAATTACACAAAAGCAAGACTATGCTTGCTCTGAGTCTACATAAAATAGACTAGTCGATAAAATGTTGCCTTCTCAGTCTTTCAGTGAAAGTCTATATTCCCAAGACAACTTTAATTTGGTATTTAAAGATCTTCAGTTCTGTTTTCAAACAGAATTCATTTTCAATCATTCAGCTAAATGATAGTAAATTTAAAAAAGAATCCCTATATAGATATGGTTTGGGGGTTGTATACAAAATTAGTATAATCTTTTCCTTCAAGTCTGAGATTAAAAAAATTCAAACTATCCAAAAATTTAAAAAACAGTATCACAACAGGAATGTATATAAGTACAGAAAATTAGCTACTCTTCTTTTCACCATAAGGTTTTTTTTAAAAAAAAAAAGCTGAATTATTTTTATTCTTCTATGATTGAAGCTTTCATATTTTACATTGCTATTAATTTGTAGGTTAGAAGTTAAAGAAATTAGTACCCTTGTAATATACCCATCCCTTGTAATTTTCTTCATCACAAGCATAAATTAAAAATAAATCTCTCCAGAGTTTATAGTTGCAATCACTATTACCTAAATATTTTCTCATATTCATGACACATCCTGAACTCACTGAATTTGCTGGTTTGAGGATTTTCAGAAAGATATGACAATCATTTTAGAAAGAAAGGGTACTTTTTTAGATGCACATCACAGACAAATTACCAGCCTGTCTTCTGAATGTATCTGTTGGTGTGTTATGGAAGCATATGATCTCAGCAAGCTAATTTTCTTTTGCTATCATAATATTTGATGTTAGAGAGAGCAAAAAGAAGAAGCAGAGAATGAGTTTCTGGCAATGGTAAGGAAATTTAGCTGCATATTGAATAAATATCTCTAATATTTTAAATACCAAAATAGATGTTTTAAAATTATGTAGGTGAACTTAATGAGATAATGAGAAGGCTTGATTTATTCAACACAAAAGTGAGTTCAGTGTCTCTAATGTAAGTATTCTGCTACTGTTTGCCTCGGAAGACAATGAATCTTATTGGATTTGCAGCAGTTCACTTTCTCCCAAAATTCCTAATGGATAAACCTTGTTACTGTCTGTGCTCCCAAGGGCTCATCATCCACTTCTTTTGTGAGTAGTAGCTAGATTATGCTGGTCTTTTTGGAACATTTTTTGTGCCAGTGTCACTTGACTATTAAGCAAATGTGTGCTTCATTCTCCTCTCTTTTTTGGTCTTCCCGTTTACTTTCACAAGAACCATTGACTCAAGGGGAGACAGAGGCAATAAAGAGAGCATGTGCCTGAAGATGCAGTATTAATTGACATTAAACATGTCAATAACTGCAGTTCCTGTAGTTCAGTAAAAGTTAGACACTTTGCTTCCATTATTGGATTTTCAAATGAAAAATCAGAGTTTCTCTACTTCTTTAGAGCTTTCTAAATTTCTGGTAAATGTCCTTTTACTCCAAATCATACTTAATCTACTATTTTCTTCTCTGTCCTTCTACAAAACCAAAATTCCTACCTAACTAGTTCTTCTCAATGGCTCTGGGTCAGCACTATCTAACCTCTCATATTACACTGAATAAATGTTAAAATAATAGATTTTTATTAGAAGTCAGTGAAAATGTTTAACTTAGTTATTCATTGTAACCACAAACATTTAAGATCATGTAAACAATACAATAGTTAAAAAAAATCTCAAAATTTCTTTAAATACATAAAAGAATGGGCAGATTGGACAGAACTTTACCAAAGGTTCCCATGTTCATAGCTCTGCAGTTTTGTTGTTAAAGAAATATAGCCCTTTGGAATCTATAATCAAATGCAGGGCAAACAACAAGACATAGATCTAAGTCACCAAATAAAATTGTTTAAAGAGCATGGGACAATGATATAAGTTTGAGAAAAAGCGCACATTTTACCCTACAGAAGCTGTTAGTCTTTTCAAGCTATTCAGACTGAAAGACTCCTAGAATGATGTGTCACCTAACTTTCAATGTTTCCAACAGTGGTAGCTATGGCTAAATTAATTGCCTAGTCTTTCTATTAAAATCAATGGAGAGACGTTAAACATCTCTCTCAAATATCTACTGCAGAACAAGATAAATCACATACTTGAAGTAACTCCTGTGTTTTAAAGGGAGAATAAATGACTAGCTCGTATTCTAACATCTGAAGTTTGATGGCATAAATCCAATCCCAAAATCTAGATGGTACTTAGAATGAACATCACAAACAAATTCAAATGTATGGATCTATAAGTTCATAAAAGGTTGTAACTCAGCTATGATTCTGAGAATAGCATCTGTAGGTTTTCTTCAAGCAATGTCACACTCTTTAGACAGTTAACACCTCTCCAAAGTGTTTGAAAAAGTTTGCTAGATTTTTCTCCACAGTGGAATTTTTAAAATTCCCTCATCCATTCCTAGAGTAGGAAAGAAGGGAAAAAAGTCTTTCTTTTCACAGTAATAACATTCAGTCATTTAACCTACTTATTTATGAGACAAATGAACTTGAAGTGGAACTCAATCTTATAATATTAAATCCATATTATTAACTTGCATGATTCAAACGTGCATTACGCCAGGCAGTGCTAACAAGGATGTTCACTTGATAGTAATTCTGCCTTCTCTTTGTGCTCCATGGTGACAACCGAGCTAACTGCGGATAGTCAGCTGGACACTGGAATCTCCTTAGTACCCAATAAATTTGAGCTCTAGCTAGGGTAAAACTTATTCTAGGAAAGCCAATTCACCCTGTGAGCAGAATAACAGGCTGATGTAGCTATACTGTTCTTGTATCCAAACATGCTCTTTCAGACTAGCAGCTCACCTTTCTGTGTCTCATAACGTACATCTACAGAAGCCCAGTAAACAACAGGATCCTCCAGTTTCTGTGGAAGCCAAGGGAAATGATGTAATAAATTCCTGCTGGAAGACTTTTGGACTTCTCCGTGAGCATACAATGCATATACCATAAAACAAAATTAATAGCTTTGCAAGCGTGTTACCTACAACAAATATATCATACTATGATTAAAAATGAAAACATATAGAAAAGGGAGAAAGATATATATATGTAGCAGACAGGCACCAGAGAATATGTGTCATCGTAGTTCTGAAAGTTAGGACCAGCAGCTCCTGTCAAAAAATACACATTTATCTAATTATTTAAAAGGGCTGAGTTCTGCATTATTGTAGACATTGCCAAGACAAGATAAGCTTATGACAGGCATATTGAAGCCATTATGTAGAAAATTGTTGAATTTATGACAGGCCATAACTCTTGTGCAACTCTCCTTGCATATTAATACAGAATTCAGCAGACAATTTTGAAGAAATTAAATGCTTTGACAGAATAAATTTGGCCTTTGAGACAAAGACAAAACCTGGTTTTCAATGCTTCCTGCTCTCTCTCGTAGTGAAAACATTAAATTATGGCACAGCAGTGTTTATTTCCTCTGACAGAGGATGCAGCTCATGTGATGTTTTGCAAATATGTATACTAGATAGCATGCCAGTTATTTCCATTTAAAATATTATCAGGGGTTTGTTGATCTTTTTTCAGGGTGGGTAGGGGTGAAGAGGAGTTTGGAGGTGGGGATGGGGTCTTTTTGGCATTTTCAAATTGAATAACTTTAATTATATGTAAAGCCCTAAATTATTCAATTTTTTGGTAGACCAGTCAAGGAGGTAAGATTTGCCTTACTGAATCATAATATAAATGACCTCAACCAAAACGCTTTTTCTAGTGAATAAAATTAATAACAATATCAGTCTCAGAATCCAGTAAGTTCTACTCAGGATTTCACCTGTGTGTAAATCCAATGCCTTTTGCAAAGAACTTGTAAATTCATCCAGAATTCATCACCAAAAAGAAGGAATATTTTCCATTTTGATGGTGTTCCGTAATATGAGCCATTGAACAGTTACTCTGAATTTAGAATTCGCATGAATTTGGGGCTCAGAAGCGCTGTCACCCAGACCAAGACAGATGAAAAAGATCCTGATTCATTTTACACAACAGAACTGCACAGCAAAACCTCTAAATCTACATAGAATGAGTTATACATATATCTTGTCAGAAGTGGTAAGTTTTATCATCAAAGAGTGATTTAACATCAGATTAAATTTCATGTATACTGAGTGTATCTCCTAATTTTTTATGTAAAACCAGTCTCTTATAAACACAGTTCTCCTGCAGAAAAAGAAGCAGAGAAGCAATAGAGAAAGCAATAGGGAAGCTGATAGATTAGAAACTGTGTGAAATGTTTGGGAAAGAAAGGTTTCTTAAGAACTTACAAAGGTTAATTTCCGGACACGGATTTAAAACAGATAAATAATGTTACCAGTTATAGGATAAAAGACTTACTATCTATAAAGTCCTTTGAAGTGCTTTTCAGGCCTATTGTCATGGACTGTCCCAGTTCCTATTATGTCTTCTTGAATTATTTGAAGTAGAGTATCTTTAAATAAATATTTAAAAATCTTATTTTAACTCAGAATCATTTAGAAGAAAATACTCTGAAATTTCTATACTACGTACGTCTTCACTTGAATAAGTCTAAAGATCTATAATTTGTGTGTTAGACATTAAACACAAAATGTCTTTGGCCGGAAGCCTCATTCACAGAGGCTATAGTTTTTAAGAAACTTTAAAAAATGTTAACATAATTTCAGTCTGAATTTTGCTTTTTTTTTTTTTTTAATTTATTTATCAATAAGGCTCTGTCTGTAGAAATAACTTATATAATTGAGATCAATTGATGCAAATTTGTGTGACTTTAAAGAAATACTACAGGAGTTCAGATCAAAGATAAATGGGAAGGGGGAACCATAAGAACCAACGCTCAAGAATCGTAATGCTTCTTTTGGGTTTTTGTGTTTTCAAATGTGTGTGTGAATGCAAAAAATGGTTTTTCATCTCTTGCACAATGCTGAGCAGATTCCTTTAGTTTTTCTGATTCAGACAAGCCATAGGCCTTTACATATCTTACAGTATTTTTCCACCTTGCGAAGGGATCTGAAAACATCCTACAATAAGAAACACAATTAAGTCACTGAAACATGAAGAAGATCTAACGATATTTTGCAATTTTCAGCTTGTCTGTATATTGTTTTCCTCTTCACAGAGGAGACTGGGAAATTCCAATGACCAATGAGTTTCCTTCTGCTTGGGGAAAAAACATTCCATGGAATAGTTAACAAGTCTTTGCTTTATAGAGTTTTTAGTCTATAGTTTAGTAAACAAATCCCAGCAATGAAGACTGGCAAGCTTGCCTTGGGCCACAGGCTACAGTGAGTTGGTCTTCATCACTTGACTGATAGATCTATTACTTCCATTATGTTGCTTTGAACAGAGTTTAAACCAGGCAAATTGGAAAGTAGTCTCAATCCCCGTCTTATAACTTACTTTGGTAAAACAAAGTACTATGACTATGTAGCTAAAACATTTCTGCACAGGAGAGAAATTTAAAAATCACTGCTTTAGTACACAAAGGTGAAGCTCTTCTTTAGGCAAGTCATCTCACTCCTTCAAGTCTCACCCACAGTGGAGAGTTGTCTGAATTATAGTACACTACTCTCTTTCAAAACGCTCCTTCTTGCCTCTCATCTGTCTGCCTTACCACTATTCTGCATGTTTTGTTTTTGCAGAATGAATTTATATCTGAAAAAAACTATCTCATCAAATATAACTGTGGCAACTTGGCTTTCTTTTTCCCTGTTTTCTGGAGTTATTTTTTTCCAGTTTTCAGTTCTATTTTCTCTTTTATCCTTCTCTCCCAACCAAACCCTTTGACAATACTCCTTAATCAGTATATCAATTAAAGGTTGTGATATTTCTCTGAAATAAAATTCTGTGATGTTGATTATTCATTCTCCATAATATTTCTTAGAAATATTCACTGCACATTTTTAATTCCATTTGTAGCTAACTTTTAGCTTGTCACAGAGATCACACAAATTATGTTAGTAATACATATGACAGATGTGACACTTCTAATGCTTTTACTTATCAGACACAGGGTGTGTGTTTTTGCCACACCTTTTTCTGGTTTGGGGTCTGAAAATACAGGAAGTGTAAAATTATTAGCATATAGGTACATCTATCTTTCTCCTCACACTTGTCCTATCTCCCTGACCTACTCTCCAAATCAGATATACAAAAGGTCTTGCACACAATTTTTTTTCTCCACAAGTGACAGGCCGGTCTGTCTGTATTTGCTGTGACTCCTAACTGCAGAAAACTGTGTTTAAAGATATTTCTGTTATCTTTTGCTGGACTTTACGCATTCCCAAGGATACTTTCTAAATGTACAGTTATCTTTCCTTTATATGCACCCAATGCAAATCCCAGTGCTTTGACTGTTAATAGCAAAATACGGATATGCCTCAAGTGAAAAAATTAGCAAAAATAGTATGTATCTATTAATGAATCTTAACCTGCTAACAGTAAGTTTACTTATAAGTATCTTTAAACCATGTATTAGTCATTGGTTTTTTACTTTCCTAAGTTAAACATATAAAATTGATTTGAAAAGTTGCATATTTTCTTCAGTCCAGTCTTTCCCAGAATGTATTTAGAGGCAATTATCCAGTGAAAGCAATTATATCCTTTGGTGATGAAACTGAGCCTCGCTATAAGGAAAGCAGTATTGCCATACTTATTTTTTGTAAGTTACATGGGTAATAATCAGTTTAGTAATAATATTTAGAATTTTTTATCCCTGTATAGGCAGTGTTGTCAAGCAAGCAATGAACATCTCCACCCTTTTCACAAAATTATGTGACATTTTGCAGCGAAAAAATAAAACTGTTGCCTGTAACACACCGAGAAGATTAATTCTCTTTTATAAAAGCCATTAATTTTGCTGCACTGTCAGAAGAAACTATTCTTTTCTGAAAAGATGAAACTCTTGCCCTGCTAGAATCAATAAGCATTTGAAATTTAACTCACATAGATCAAGTATTAGATTTAGATTGAAGATGATCTATGTAATTCTATGAATCATGTTTGCATAGATTCAAACGTGAAGGATACTATAAATTTAAGTAAAAAATTTTCACATAGGTTCTACCTATTGATGGCTTTATTAGACCTTCTCACTCTTTTTTTGATATGAGAAGAGAAAGCCGAAAAAAAAAAGTCTTACCCAAGAAATATGTATATAGAAAATATTATTGTACACTCCAGTAAAACAGGCAGTCACATCTACCTCCATGTGTATTGCACCTCTCATGTCTATATAAAAACCTAAACAGAATATAGGTGTTCATCATGGTTTAATGTATAACTTCCTGAAGATATTTATTTTTGTGTGCTGAGAGAATTGGGGTAGTTCCGCCTGGAGACCATATATCAGCCTTCCAGTACCTAAGGAGGGCCTCCAAGAGAGCCGGTGGGCAGCTTTTTGCCACGGTGTAAAGTGGTAGGACAAGGGAGAGTGGCTTTAAAGTGAAAGAGGATAGGTTTAGATTAGATGTCAGGAAGAAATTCTGTGCTGTGAAACTGATGAGGCACTGGAACACACTCCCTAGAGAAGCTGTGGGTGGCCCTTTTAATGTCAGTTTGGATGGGAATTTGAGCAACAGCGTCTAGTGGGTGGTGTTCCTGTGTCTGTCATGGGGGTTGGAACTTGATGATCTTTGAAGATCCCTTCCAACCCAAACCATTCTATGATTCTATGCTTCTATTGAACTTCTTTGTAGTTCCTTCTTTATAAATTTACAGTGTTTCATGACTTCTTTCTTTTTCCCTTGATTTAAAAAACAAACGGTTACTATCCAAGCATGTCGAAGTCAGCCATATTCATCACTTGAATAACAATCAGAGGGATAAGACAGTGAACAGCCTTATGTATTGGATTAACCATTTAATCTCTTTCCAGCTTTTAGGCTCAGTTTGATGTGTCTGGATATCCAAATGTAAAGGGAGCCATAGGCTTCATTTTCCTTTCAAAAACTTTTATTAACTAATAGGTACTAAACTATTTTTTTGTGTCTCTAACCATTTTGAGAAAATGTTACCACAAAAATAAAACTTGATTCCAATACACATGCTGATTGACAAAATTTAAAAGAGGAAGGTGTCCTATCTGTATTTTCGGTTTACATCCACAACTTGACAGAAATGTTTTACTAAAGCTGTCCTGCTCTTTCTTTCCTTACAACTAACAATGTATATATTTTACAAAAATCACACGTACTATTTCCATTTTCTCAAAGTTGAGATTCCTTCAGTTTCTGATTTATTTTAACCAAATACATCTCCAGTTTTATCCTTATCTAACCAATAAAAAGTGGTTAAAACTATAAAAACATACAAAACAATAACGCAATTCTTAAGAATCCTACCTTTAACTTGATTTCTGTGGGAGTTACAGGCATGTAAGGGCTTCAGTTTTGCACCATAATATATCTGCAGGTCCAAACATTGGCACGCTATGCTAAAATATGAAATGTAGACCATATATGCCCAACCATCCTCTTGTCCACTGTGCTGAACCTTCCCTGTTTGTCAAGCAGGTCCCCCAAGAAAGATAGTTATAATCCCATTTCTACCGTCATTCAAACTCAGCTACTGCCTTTGCTGTTACAGCTCTTTGGGAAGGTATATTGCTTACTTTCATCAGAGGAGTTTTCATCATGTATAGCCTGGCAGGAAGTAGTTCCTGATAACACAATGAGGAAACAGGATCAGTCTTGAAATAAAATTTAAGGTATCATTTATCTCAGAGATAACAGATAATTTTTTTCTTGTATGTTACAAAGGAGTAATATGACACTCTATCACTGAATTCTGCCTGGATAAAGTGTGACAGGTACAAAACAATTGTGTGTGTTTTCTATTCAAAAGGGGCTGATTACAGGCAGTACATCAAGAAAACCTACATAATTCTCAAGCACTTTCATATATTTTCTCTTCCTTTCTTTTTTCTTTTTTCTTTTTTTTTCTTTTTTTCTTTATTTTTTTCCCCCAAAACAAGAATCCACTGGGGTTTTTTAAACTGTTTGGAATTTCTGCCGCAAAATTACTTTGTTCCCATAAAGTAAGCCTTAAAGCAGCAATGCAAAGTGGCTGAATATTTAAAATCAGAATTTATTTTGATTATTTTCTTTTGATTTCTCTCAGAGAGAGGAAGCTGAAGTGAGGATCTTTACTCTCTTAGGATAGTCACGAAAACTGTATTCCTTATTAACATTTGACCATACATTGCCTTGAGGACCACTGGGGCATATGACGAGCTCAATGTCTACATCTGCCACAAGAAATTAACACCAGAAAATTCAGAACGAAATATCTCCCTCTGATTAATGAAGCTGATCACTGTGAACAACTCAATAACCATAGACTACTCAGTGGCACATTGGTGGTGACACATTCCCAAGGACCCATATCCAGCCCAGTCCAGAGCTTAGCCAGGACACGAAGGACAGGACAGACTCAGCAGTGACCAGGATGCAAGTCATATTTGAAGAACAAGAAGGAGACACTTTGCAACATTTTCTCATTTAAGGATAAACTCCTACTACACCAGAAAAGAGGTAAGAACCCTGAAACTGCATTATAGTAGACTGACACAGAGTCAAAATCCTGATATTCCCTAGACTTACCCATTATTTCTGTCAGCTTGAAGCAACTGGAAAGAAACATTTGAAACTAACAAAGTTTCATCATTAAATTTGAAATCTGTGTTAAGTCAGAGCATATCTGACAAAGCTAAAAACAGACAAAAACTGTCCAGCAGTGGTGGAGTCCACATAGCAACCCCATAAATTAGCATTTTCAATTATGTCAAGCGGGGAAAGCTTGCTCACAACATCTCAGTGAGTAAATCTGGATATAAGTCAGCACCATTTCCTGTAGGACTGTGAATGGGCTAAAGCACAGCTGATTTTTCACTGGACTACATATCTGGCCATACTTACATACTTATTTACTCAACTTCAAATTTAGCACAAGCTCCAAATTTAAGTCTTTAGATTTCAGAAAAGTAAAATGTACTCACAAAATAGGGAAAGTTTCTGGGTCTAGGAAAGCAGTAAGGATATTTCTCTGTGCACAAGAGATCAAGAGAAAACAAAAGCTCTATCTAGTTCCTGCCCTATACACATTTGTGGCACTAGCAGTGTCTCTGTACAGCTGAACTCTTCTTTAGACACTTGTAATGGCCGAAGAAAATAACAGAAGATCAGGGGAACAGGAACATTGTGAACAATCGCATGTTAATAAAATGAAATCTGTAGGAAGAAGAAGAAAAAGAATAATTGCAAGAAAAATGAACATTTTAAAAAAGAACACTGATACCATATATTAAAAATTGGGGGGAAAAACAGGTCACCAGCAAAAGTTTTACTGAAGCAAGAAAGATGAAAAAATACTATTTTTTCCCTAACAGAGTCAAAGCAGGTATCCTTCAGAAAGTTTTGTGTTGTATTTTTTCCAGAGTAAGTGAACATTGTGTTAAACTGAAATGTTTATTTAAAAACTAAAACCCCAATGGATGTTTGAGTGCAAAATGCTGCCCCTACAGTTTTCTCAAGATTGTTGCTTCTGCTATTCCAGACCTTTGATCATCCTTTGCTCTTCTTTTCTCTAGGTAAAACTTTCGGTTTCCACCAATGCAGTCCTTCAGTGATATAAATGGAGACAACTGATTTTAAAATAAGGCTTATAAGGATTTGCTTTATAATAAAGAATGAACAAAGTAATTATTTTTTTTTCTTTTTCTCATTTACTCTTTATTCATGCTCAGTCTTTTTTTTATTATTTTTTCCCCCTTCTGGTGTTAATTTTCAGTCACCTCTTTCCACTTCTTCAGGACTGCAGTACAGTCTCTTCTTCTGGGCCTCTGCTCACAATTTCTGTCCATTTTAAGCCAATTCATACTCTACAGTACACATGACAGATAGCTTAGAAAAGGAATGTCTGCTACCTGTGTATTTTTTGATACTACCAAACAGTGCTTTCTGCAATTTTAGCATAAAGATTCACATCATGTAAGTCCCTAACTAGACTCCTTTCAAGTAAGATTTGATTGTTAAAGTGCTGATAGCTGAATTTACTCAAAAGGGTAACATCCCCATGTTCAGTAAAACTCTTCATTACTATAAATTGCTCACAGGCAATTTTCAGAAACATTTTTTTATACAATATAGATTATTCATGTATTCAAGGAAATAAAATCTCATTCCTTAAATTAAACCACTGGAAATTCTAAATTTAAATGTGTAAATAGTCATATTATATTGGCTCCTCTCAGCAAGAAAAGGGGTTTTTTTCAAAGAAATGACACCTTGAAGCTTCATTCTATGAAGCCCTGACTTCTGCCCCAACAGTTATCACGTCCTCCAAAGGAGAGAGAAGACTGTAGCAAGCAGTGCATCTCCGGGGTGGTGCTTTTTGTTATCACTCTTCAATACTGTTAGAACATAGCCATACTGAATATGTTTTATATATATTTATGGACATGTTTGATACATTTGGTATGTTTTATGCTTATTCCGTTGAACCTTTGTGAATTCACAAAAATTTCTATTGCATTTGGACATTTTAGTTCATGAATTCTCATTCTTCAACAGTTCTGTTAAACCAGACATTTATTCATTTCACAAGTGACAAGATAATTTGCAGTTGTCTTGTGAGTTCACTTTCTACTTAAGCTAAGTATACTGAGCTAATGGTGATCAAAATACAAACTGTCACCACTGGGCTATATGACATTGGAAAACATGAAATTTTCTGAGATCATATTCTCCTCTCCTCTCCTCTCCTCTCCTCTCCTCTCCTCTCCTCTCCTCTCCTCTCCTCTCCTCTCCTCTCCTCTCCTCTCCTCTCCTCTCCTCTCCTCTCCTCTCCTCTCCTCTCCTCTCCTCTCCTCTCCTCTCCTCTCCTCTCCTCTCCTCTCCTCTCCTCTCCTCTCCTCTCCTCTCCTCTCTCTTTTCACTTCTGTTTTTCATTTTCCCTTTCTGCCTCTGACTTCCCCCTTTCATTTTTCCTCTTTTCCCTTGCAGTCACCTAAGTCTTCCTTTAGTCCTTCCACTATTCGACAAAGGATAAACTGTTGCCCTGGTCTTGTGAAGCTATTAATGGCCCACAAATGTATGTGTCCTTATAACAGTTTAAATTTTTTAGCCCTTTTTTCCTCATACAACAGCTTGGAGTTTATCTTAATTCCCAACTTAGCAATGATATTATAAATTCAAAATTACTTGCTTGGTTCTAATGAGCCCAAAAACTCAGTATCTCGCATTTATTTCCTGGATGGAAAAATTTATAGAAGTTTCTAGTGCACATAACTTAATACTCATTTAAAAATCCAAATGCAAATGGGATCTGGTCTTCTATTAGTACACACAGTTACTTAACTGTAAAAGGTCTATAAAACTACATAAATTGCATTCTTTATAAAATGTTCCCACCAGCTTCACATTAGATTTTGGGTTGATTTCAGCCAAGTCTATCAATCACATTAACCAATAGTTTGGGAATTTTTATTCTTTATTTGAAACTCCAAGAAAACCATAGTAAGTTATTAGGAATCTCCATTAGCACCTGGATTTGCCTTCTACAGATAGTCCCATACAGAGCGGATACCGAGTTATGTTAATGACACCAGTCCTGAAATTAAGCCTGAATCAATGGGAGAACATGATGACATAATTCTAAGTTATATACTTACTAAAACAATGCAGTACTAGATCTGATAGGGTGTTGTCCACCTCCTTATATTTCTTCATCTTTTCGTTAATCCAAATGGCATCCTTTTACATTGGAATTGAGAGACTTCCCACTGTCAGAATCAATTTTTTCACCTCCACATGATTCAAACTAATTAACTGTATTTCAGATTCAGTGTCTCCCTGAGAAATTTTTTAAAAATATATGAAGAAAAAAAACCCCAAAATGGTTGGCTATTTCCAGACATAAGGAGCAAAAATGCAGACTTTTTCCCATTATAGTGTTCTGCAAGCCTTATCTTGGACAAACCTTTGTGCCTTGCCTTGTTCAAAGAACGAGTTTTCAAGAAGTCGCGTCAGTGTCATGACACTTTTAGTGCAAAACCAAAAAAAGTGCAGAATATGGAAGACTTCAGAGATAGTAAGGAACTGCTCTGATAATTTTATTTACCTTCACATTGCCTATGAATGGGTGGTTTGTAGATGTATTCACACGGAGCAATATATCCTCATGGAGACTTTGCCATCTGCATGCAGCTCCAGCAGGTTTCACCTGACTGCACCGGGCTTCCTCTGACACAGCTGAGTGTAATGGTTGACTCTCACTTCTGAACACTTGTCCACAAAGGGAATTAATGCAAAACAGCTTTTGTGCTCAGAATCCCTGAGGTTAACTTCCTCCTGTAGTTGTGTCCTAAAGTGGGCTATAGGCTTAGTATGATTGCCTGAGAGTTTAGGATTTTCTAACTTTGAATTACATGACCTCATAAACTTGATGATGTTTTTACAATATAAAACTCCATGCAAGATCAAGATATTGCCTAGATTTAACAAGCTGAGTTTAGGAGATGGGTGTGATACTGTTAGAACATAGCCATATTTTATTTTCAGGCTTTGGTGAAAATAAGACTCTCTAGTCTACAAAACAGCTATTTTTTTATGATATGGCAGAAGACGCATTTGTTAAAAATCTTTTTAAAAAGCACCTAAAAATAATCTTCCAGAAAATAGCTGTTCAAAGTCCTATGTTTTACCTTTTTTCTAAGTGACACATTAAGGAAATTAAAGTAGGGAGAAACAGGTGGTGCTGCTTTTTCAGCAAAGTACACCTCCAAAACCTGGCATGTGAGTCATCACCCTCTACTACTTAGAGATGGCATAACATTTAGTAAATTTTCTACAGAACTGAGAGATGCTTTTTTATTTATTAACGTTATGAACCTTTTTATGAAACGGACAGCTGAGAAAAGCCATGCTTCAACATCCCCAGTGAAGAGCCTACTCCAAAAATTTTGGTTGAACACGGCAGTTTCATGTTCCACCAGGTCTCAGAGGAGTACGTTATGACACAGAACACAGGCTGCCTCTCCACAGTGGTCTGGTTTAAGTCAAAATGCAATTTCACCATTATGTGTCCAGGGCACCATTCATTTAGGCTGTCATGCACTGTCCTGTCCAAAAAGACATCCTAGGTTTTCTATAGCCAACAGAGAGAGAGAGTTACATCATTCTTGGACACATGCTAAGGTAGACGATGTTCCTTTCTGTACAAGAACCTGTTTCTATTTATTCTGTAGAAGCTATAGGTGATTAAATATTTAGGCAGCTAACCTTTGGATTATTAAACTGTGGAGAGGGAGGGGGAGGAGAGGAAGTGTGTGAGTTGCATTCATTTCTTCATTATTTATGGATCCATTTCCTGGATAAAGAAAAACTGAAGTGAAATATCATAACTTACTTATCGTATAGCAAATTTCCTTCTGTGAAGTTATTTTCAATTTTTGAACTAAAGAATTAAAAGCATTTCTTTTAAAGTTAGCAAGGAAAACAAGAAAACATCTAATATGTTTTTAATGTTGAAGCATTAAAAATTAATATTCTGGAGACCAAGACTGTATTGGTGTTATACATTCTTCATTATCCTGCATAAAAATGAAATTGCCTCTCTTACTTGCAAAATTATACACTAAAAATAATTCAAGAAATTATTTCTTATGAGCAAGTGGACAGTTGAAAAAGACAGAAACTTACAAGTGACTTAATTTTGAGAAAGAAAGGCAGAGAGACATATTTTCTCTAGCTGTATTTCCCCCACTGTTTTTGAAAATCTCTTCCACTTGAGGATATCAAAAGTACTGCAAGGAGAACCACGTGCTATGGGGTTCCTCAAATCCGTATTCAAGAGTATAATATTTGTTCTAAATCGTGGAAAGGACACAGAAATGAAAATTAAGTGTACAAACAGTGGTCTCAGATTTTTAATCTTATGTGGCATTTGTCATCTGAGCATTCAGTCTTGTACTAAAAAAAGGGAAAACAATCCACAACATAGGCTTTGGGATGGAAGTCAGACAGAAATAATTTCCCCAAAGTAGTTGTTTTAATGAAAGAACAAAAGAGACCTACATCAGGTTTCTAGGAAAGCCACTGTCCTAAGTCCTGAATAGTACTTCTAGGGAAATGTGTTAATAACAAACAACAAAATTTTCCTGTTTCAGTTATTAAAACATTCAAGGCACAAGCACCCAAAAAGTCTGAAACAGACTCGTTTAGGGTTTATTTGCACTTTCATGTACAGTGTTTTCAATCTATATTAGGTCCATAATGGAAAATGTAGTGGTCCTCCAAAGGAGAGAGAAGACTGTAGCAAGCAGTGCATCTCCGGGGTGGTGCTTTTTGTTATCACTCTTCAAGTACGCTTGATTTAGGGTTCATACTCAGCTCAAGTAAATCTCTACAGAGCACATACCAGAAATACAGGGTAAGCTTCAGAAAGATTATGACCCCACATAAATTGCTTTTGGAATGAGAACGTTTTATATTCAAACCTTGCTCCAGGATGAAAATCCTTCCTAGCAGTTGGAAATTTAAACTGAGAAAGAAAACACAAGACGTGACACCAGTCTGAGTTGCGACTACAGAAGAAAGGAAATGTTGTTTGGATTTTTCTGTTTTACAAGACCCATTATTTGTTATAAATCAAGCTTATTTGCTTTATTAGTATAATTGGGTAAGAAATACAAACATTGCCTATAATTTTTCTCTTCCACCAGTAAATATAGCATAGTTTGATGACTGGCTGATAGAATACAAAGGAAACTCCCTACCAGGAACAGTCTAGGACACAAATTATAGTTCTGATCCTTGACTGTCATATCTGTTGTTAGCAAAAATAAAAACAGAGTACAGAACCTGAATGAAAGGTAATGGTAACTCAGAGACAGCAGGTTTCTCGCAGAAGGCTGCACTGTGACCACTGCTGTTATTCATGAGAGTCTTCAATAACACACTTTACAGGTAGTCTGTTAAAAGTACATCTCCATTTAAGATAAAGGTGCAAACACCAGCAAAGATAAGGATACAGAAGCATGTATGACCATAATATGTAAAAAAAAAAAAAAAATCTTCCAAATATTGTCACCTTATGAAAAATTATGTTACTGTTTTACTCTACAAAATGCTCACGGAACAAAGTTCTGGACCCAGTGGCAAAATTACATGTAACACCAGTGTCTGTAATCTTCCAGTCTCATATTATCATCTTTTAAGTCTTCTTCTACACTTTTTGTTTCCGTATTAACAATCACAATAAATTCACAGGTACATTCTCATGTTTCATAAATTTAATAATCCCTTATAACACTCACATTCTGCAATTTTCATTGGAAATATTAATCCTTCAAAAACAGTTTTATTGTCTCTGATGAATTTTTAAAGATATCTGGTATTAAAATAATTAATACTTATAAAGAAACTGCTTAACCATCACACTGCAGCTCAAGGGATGTGTTTTATACATGTATGTTTTGCATTTGGCTGCTTGAATACTGCACTGAAAATTTTTTACAGTCTAACATTATATTCACCTTGCCTTACTTCACTCTTATTTACACTTCCAGATAACAATAGTAATTTTTTTAAAAATACAGAAAGAAAGAAAGCAAAGACACAAATATTAGAATACCTTTCCTTGGCTTTCCTTGGTCAAAGGTGGCTGAATGTTATATCAATCCTTCCTCTAGCTACAAAACTTGTCTTGTCGTAAACATACTATAACCATTTTGCCAATAAATCTGTTTTTCAGATTGATTGTACAGTGTTATTTTACAAGATGTTCATTCGCAGAATCACCAATTATTAAAAAATGAAATTTATAAATGCAATTTAACCCTAAATAAGGTAAATAAATTTATTTATAAGGTTGTAAATATAAAGTTATAGACAGAGTTCAAGAAGTGTTTGGACAATACTCTCAGGCACATGGTGTGCTTCTTGGGATATCCTGCAAATGCTGGGAGTTGGACTTGATGACTCTGATGGGGCCCTTCCAATTCAGCATATTCTGTGATTTTGTGAAATACTTCAGGCTTGCATGAGAGTGAGACATACAAAATTTCTGGTTGTCTTTATGGGATTTTACAGGCATGGGACATCCAGAAAACAACATTAAGATTAAGACAACTAATTAAATATTGTAAAGCACCACATATGTGGTGAAATGAACCTTAACTCTTACACAAAGGAGATGGAGTTACACTAAAGCCTTTATAACCATTACTTCCATTAATTTTTGAGTTCTAATGAAGAATAGTTTTAACAAAAGTGGAAAAGCTATATCCATCAGGTCCACTGTTACATTCATACAACAGCTGAAATCAAACATTTAAGAGATGTTGGAATTTCCTCCTATATGTCTGATCACAATAGGTCTCTGACTAATTTAAAACATACAACATAAAATATTAATACAACAATATTTTTCTTATTTATAATTGTTTTGAGCAATGTATTTCTATTTGTAGAGGTTTCTGACACCTGGTTTAAATAGAACTGAAAACATTCTCAGCAAAGAGTCTCAAGTGTAGTGAGATATCAAATGAAAAATATTTAATTTGGGCTCTCTGCTATTTTGAGAGAATTCGCACTGTGCAACTAGAGCAACAGAGTCACTTTGTCTTAATGAAAAGTGTATCTTTCTCTCTCTTCCCTCTTCAAGTGCTTGGCACTGCTAAAATGGTTTCACTGTTTGTGATACACTCCACAGGCTCAAATTTGCTGACTACAAATACTTTTTCAGGACTACCTGTCATACTAGTTAAGAAAAAAATCAATCTTCCAGAACTATTTTCCTATTCATAACATCCAGTTATTAATGCTTAAAAGTCAATAGAATTATTCACATAGTAAGTACTGCAGAATTCTTTCAGTCTAGAATTATTTATCTATGCGATGAGAAAAAATATTTTCTTTTTTGAGATATCACACTCAGCAATCAAAAATTTTCAGACATTTTATCAATTATTACACATTATTTCTCTCTTGTAAGAAAACTAGAGGGAGAGGAAGAGTAATATCGTAAATGGCTAATAAGAAAAATACTCTCTTTTTCCATTAGGAAGAACAAACAAACAAACAAACAAACAAACAAACAAACAACAACTAGTGTTGAAATATTTTGTCTTTCAATTGGAAAAAAATACCTGAAAAGTTAAATACAATATCATTTCAGAACATTTTCTTCCTGCTAGACCATCATTACACTTTAGCCAGAAGAAGAGACAAAAGTGCATCACAGGAAGGACATGACTTCGTACAGTAAAGGAGAAAGGAACTGCACCTGCTGTGGAAGTCAAGAACATCTGAGAACAAAAAAATGATGTAATTTGGAAAAGTCAGATGACAGAAAAGTGTCACCATAGAGTATTTGATAAAGTTCAGGAAGTGTTTGGACAACACTCTCAAGTACATGGTGTGACTCCTGGGGTGTCCTGTGCAGGGGCTGGACTCGATGATTCTTGTGGTTCTTTTCTAATTCAGCTTATTCTGTGACTCTATGATCTTTGTTCAGCAAAGAGTTTCAATAATCAGTTCTTTCATCCAAATTTAAGACAAGATAAATATTTAAATTTTGGGATTTCTTAGAGAGAAAAAGTTCCAAATACAAAAATAAAAATTAAAACAAAAAGGGATACAGACAAAAAAAAAAAAAAGGATAAAATAAATATAGAGAGTATTTGTACAAAAGTAAGATTTATAATTCATATAAACACAAGCTTTAGCAATTGAAAGATTCCTAATAGGGAGGATTTTAAATAGATGTAATTGTTCGGGTGCCCTTAATTATAACAACAAAATATCAAACCAGCTATTTTGTAAAAATGCTCTCACAATGATACCTAGGGCACTGTAATTTCTGTAATGGATCTAGAATTTTTGTAATGTAGCTGTATAGATTTTGCAGTTTGAATAAATAAGACATTTCTTTAAATAAAAAGGTATTCTGAATCAGAAGTCTTATTACTTTCAAGATTACTACTTATTATCTGATTTCAATGAAAGCTTCATGGCAGTTACTGTGAGTCATCCACATTAATTCAGTATAATAGAGCCTGACTTCCCTTCAGATACTGGGCATATAGAAATGTAAATCCAGTATCTTCTAGAATTGCTTCTGATTTATGTTTAGTAATCAGACCTAGTAAATATGAATGGCTTGACAAAAGATTTCTCTTAACACTGAGTTACCACAGGAATTACAGGAATTAGGATTAGAGGAATCTTTTCAGTTGTTCAAAATAATTTTTAATCACGTGAAAGGATTCAGTTACTGACCTACATGGCATCTCCCAGAGTGCAAGGAATTCTAAAAACCCTTGTTCAATCTGAAGTCAAATATTTCCATAAAATTCTGCATAATATTTCCCAAGTTAATTTTCTGTAGCCTTACCAAAGCTTAGTGTAGACTATAAAACAGCCAGCATAAACAGAGTAAGATTAATCCAAATATTTTGCAAATATATCCAAAGGCAAAAGGGAAACCCTGTTTGTCTTAATTTACTTTTAAAATGTATCTGGACATTCAGACCTATACGTAATTCAAAGGCACTTTGAGAATAGAAAAAATATGAGAAGAAAACCATTAATTCTAAGTAGGTTATTAGTGATGTACAGACTTCTAAAAGTAATTTTAACCATTCAAAATTTTACAATTATATTTGAACTAGAATTTTCAACATTGCCCTCCCACAGAGCTTTTAGCTATTACTTGACAAAAATACTAGTTCAGAAATGATTGCTCAAAAAAAATCATGGATCAATTTAGTTTCACAAGCTTTTGGCTGGTACTCGTCTCCATGCTGCACAGAAAGGGCAATTTACACTTGCAATCTAGAAAAACACACTGGCCATCTACCTGAAACGTGTTTCCTTCCTATTCTAGTAATAATGCCAATGACAGAAAAGTAAAATATTGCAGTGTGACAGTGAAAAAACCCAATACTCTAATTAAAAAAAAAAAAAAAAAGTATTTGCTTTTCCATGGCAGACGAGAATCTAANAAGTATTTGCTTTTCCATGGCAGACGTGAATCTAACGACATTGTTTTGACACCTTCTATTGTAGAAGTGTAGTGTGGCATGGAAGTTGTAAATTTTATGTCTTGCAAAAGAGAGAAGCCAAAGTGATGCAGACGTCTGGAGTAATCATCCTGGTTACTTAAACAATAGAAGTTTGCAGATGACAATCATAACTTTTACTGGATCAGCTGATGGGGAAGGGATTTTTATGGGGCAGTTTTCAAGTCTTTAAACAAACAAAGCAAAAATAGTTAATTAGTATTTTTTTTGTGTAGTCATTGTTGCTTTGGTAGGATGAATTTATGTGCATGCTGATGATAATAATAGTCTTCTAAATAAGGGCTTTGCTACTCTACTGGTCATTTGGTTCCCGTTCCCATTCCCAAACTTTGAGTCCTTTTGTTTTTCTTGAATTGGCAAGCTCCAAGCTTATTAAGCTGGATAAAGGCATAGTAAAAGTAGTCTAAAAGTAGTCAAAAGGGCTCTTGATTAGTGAGGAATTGGTGTCTGTGCTTTTTAAACACTTAGAACTTTCTAAAATCCAAAGTGACTCCTTATGTTATTTCTCAGCAATTCAAGCTCACTGTTACAAACGCTGGAACTCCCAGATAAGGCAAGAAATTGTTCTCATTCTGAAGAGCACTGAATGTCATGAAGACATTTCTAATTGCCATTAAAAAAAAAAAAAAA